>OZ026581.1:2180000-2212500 GCA_964020215.1 Aurelia sp. 3 sensu Dawson et al. (2005)
TTCTCAGGGCTAAATACTGCAAGTACTCAGTTTTATGAAGAAAATAGAATAATGGAACTTTTTATTATGAGATTTGATCACAAATTCTTTCATTATCTACTCGTGGGTAGACGAAGAAGTTGCGCTTCACATCGTATGAACCTGTGGAGGAAAATTTATACGCTGCACTTGCCCTTGACCTTGTATGCTTCTGCGGAAGAAGAAGTAATAAATTTCTCTACCTCTTCTGTAGAACCACGTAGGTTTTCCTCCTCCGTAGTGGCGTAAAACCTGTAGTGATTAAGTAAAATTGTGGTGTCTAACTACCCACAGTCCATTGCAAGGTCTGATTTTATGTACAAGAAACTTTTATAGATCTCCTAAATCAAAATTTAAAACAATCTTTACTACCCTCATCAAACCTCAGTATCTAATAAAAAGTTCAGAATTTATGGGAATTTTCCCAACTTGTCTAACTGTTTCCTATTTGTTTTCTTACGCTCTCATAAAATTGCCTTCGTGTGTTTTCACTTGCAGTCACATAATAAATCTACATTTGAATTGCAAGGAGAACGTTTCTTAACCATTTGAACCACTGTGTGTCAAAAGCTTACCTCGGCTTTAAATCACATGGAAAAAGTCACTATTTCATTGGTTGAACTCAGTAATTCATCTTCGTCTCGTCCTTGCAACGAGGCTACTGCTCCATTCACACTGCAAGTTTTTTAGTCGTGTAGTTGTAACCATTGTGCATTGATGATAAAAAAACAACAACGATAGAAGTTCCAACACCGCTTAATCGAACTTTTAAAAGTACAGCTGAAAGGTTTCAGTGCGGAGGTTGTCCGTTTCTGCAAGGGCAGGGAAATGAGTCGTTGTTGTAGTGTTATCCATTCAGGCAAATAAGCACAACAACGACATGTAAGCAGGGGCGGATCCAGACCGAAGTTGAAGGGGGGCAACTTGGAGAGGGGGCGCGAAAAATATATTAAAAAGTGAGCGCGCCGAAGGCGCGCAAATTTTTTGGGGCTTTATTCGAGAAAATTAACTGGTTTTTCTACTGAATAATGCCTTAGTTTATATGTTTCGCCGCATTCAGAACGAATCACTGAAAAAAGAGTGCATTCGGGTCAGGATAAGGGGCGCTTTTCTTGCCAAAAAGGGGG
The DNA here is from genome assembly GCA_964020215.1 of Aurelia sp. 3 sensu Dawson et al. (2005). Classification (NCBI taxonomy): domain Eukaryota; kingdom Metazoa; phylum Cnidaria; class Scyphozoa; order Semaeostomeae; family Ulmaridae; genus Aurelia; species Aurelia sp. 3 sensu Dawson et al. (2005). The sequence goes on from OZ026581.1 coordinate 2,181,146, forward strand.
GGCAAAGCTGAATTTTCATCGTGACGGGAGGCAGTTGCCCCCATCTGCCCCCCCCCCTAAATCCGCCACTGCATGTAAGTGTGTCTAGTCTTGAAGCATCGTTATTGGTGTATGGAAGTTGATGAAACGCACAAAGATGAATGAACTTGTAAAAGGAAGTACAAACAAACAAGAAACCGTGAAAAGGTATTATTTGTTTACATTACATACGCTATTAGTACCACTATGCAAACACCCGTACTATTAATCTGAAGATTACTCAAAAAATGTGACTAACCCCCGTCTCAGATTAGCATACGATGTACAGTACGAATAGTCACTGGCAATGGCTCAAAATTGGCCTTCCGTGATTGGGCAATTTAATTAATCATATCAATGTAATCTGTCAATCAACTGTCAAATATGTAAATGAAGGCCAATGAAAAGCGGCTTTTGGCCCCCCGTCGCGTCAATCATTGACAAAGGCAGATGCTTTGGAGCTTCGCAGTTAAAAGCCGGTTTCGCGCGATTTCTCCACTCACACAATTAACAAACGCGCGAGCCAAGCCGAGGCGAGGTTGGCAGAAAGCGGCACAGAGCTCACCATCGAATGCAGTTGGTTTTAGAGGCGGTTTATTTATTAAGATATTTGATGATCGATAAATTGAATTAAGTTAGCTTGTAATCAATGATAGATTACTGCAAGATTGTATCAAGATTGGTTTTGGATTGTTCGAGATTATCATAGTGGGATTTGGCTAATAGAAGAGGACTCGTAGCGGCTCATTCACCTTATTCACAGCGCAGCAGTGAGCATTGCTAGATCACAATTTGCCTAGTGCGCCTCTACTGACAAACTCAGTCACTGCATTAAAAAAAGGAAAATCTCAACAGTTACACCGCCGTCGTATCAATTGTCTAAACTCAAGGACTGCCTACGTTTCATCATGGATACAACACAGAGGGGCTCAACACTCGGACATTACTCTACGCCTCGATATTTGGAGCAGTTAACTCAACCTCCAGGGTATCAAACGCAAGGAAATCTGACCAGTTATTCATGCTACGGTTCGACTGCAAGGCAAGCTCCAAGCTACTCATCCACAAGTGACTTCATGTATCGTTCTTCCTTGCCTCCACCCATGACAGAAAACGCCGGACTTGCACCACCAGTACAGCCTCCTCAAAGCATTGGGGTACTGCCATCTGAGAACAGCAGTTCAAGGCAACATTGTATGTTTGCGAGTGGATCCCTCAGTGGACATCATACAACAAACCCATCTCGATTCCATGAGCATCAAACAGAGTACCAAAACACAACACATGGTTTTTATTCTGTCCCTCATCACGAAGCACTCTCACCGCACTCTCATTTCTCGAGGTACCCAATGAAGCCAGCAGATTACATCGACAAGCAATCACCCGGGCCTTACCCTAGCCCCTTCGACTACTACAGCAGCCCGTACATGCATATGGGTTTCCAGCCACATGGAAATTTTCGACAGCCTTTGAACCAAGTGATAAGTTGTCAATGGACGGATGCAAGCACGAAAAACAAGGCCTGTGGAAAGCAATTCTTCGTAATGATGGACATTGTGCAACATTTAGCGGAAGACCATGTTGGAATAAACGATTCAAATGAACATATTTGTATGTGGAAAGAATGTCCAAGAAACGGACTGCCTTTCAAGGCCAAATATAAGTTGATTAATCATTTGAGGGTACACACAGGAGAGAAGCCATTCCCTTGTCCGTTCCCAGGCTGTGGAAAGTTGTTTGCAAGAAGTGAAAATTTGAAAATTCATAAGAGAACGCATACTGGTATGTATATAACAGTTTCTTTTCTCTTTGAGAGAGGTACATACACACATTAAAAAATTGTTTTGTCTGCTTTTAGAGAGAGAGAAGTACCAACACCTGAAAACTGTTTTCCTTCTTTTTAGAGAAGTACCAACACTTCAAACTATCTGCTACCACCTTTGGAAATGGCTACAAACTTGAAAAATACACCAATTTTTGCAAACTCTTCCCTCCTGTTTCAGTTCATTGCACATAGAAAGCATCCTTTCCAGGGATGATTTAAAAACGAAACAATTTTCTGGCTGTCTGAGTTGACTGGGATAACTTGGACTTGAATGCTGTATTTTGGAAATGCATTCAAGCGTTGAAGACTAAAACTGATAAAAAATAAGGGCCTCTTACAGCCTTAAGTCAACAGCTTGCGAGCATGTTCTTGTTGTGTTTGAAAAATCAGCCATTTTTCTAAAAGGGTAGATACAAAGTGGTACTTTACAGTGTTCTGCCCGTATTTTCTGATGCAAGTTTCTTTACTGTTTATCGATAATATTAGTCCTTCATTAAGTAAACAACTGGCCTCCAAAACAACTACAAGAGATAACAGAATGATTACAATAAACAAGTTACGATAGTACACGAGGGTAGGCTATTCTCTTACAACTCCTTATTCGTAGTAGAAGAATGCAGTTCTATGTCTCGGTGCAATCAGACAAATAAGTCTCGTTCCAAGAGTTTCGCAATCTACGTCTGCTTTGGGGTGTGTTTCCAGGCAGGCAATTAGTTCCCTCTAAAACGTCAGCAGAAAACAGAGGAAACCATATGGTTATCATTCAACAGCGCAAGGGACTGAGAGATAATTGTTTCAATCAACGTAATAAGTCTGTTTTGAGATGATCTCAATCTGTATGACTTCAAACTGCATTCTTAAAAAGAACTAAAAAGTAACTTATTGCTAACGCAGAACAAGGAAACCCCATATTGCTTTATTGTAAAATGGCTTCCCTCAGAAGGCCTAGGTAACCGGCATAGCAGACCCAACACATGGTACTCTAACTAACAGCAAGACACGAGGAATAACTGCTCAACGAGAACAGGTTAGCAAGTGCCTTTAAACTTCTAGTGTAGCCAATATTCTACTGAATTCTTCTGCCTGTAGCCAATATAACAAGCAGTTATAGCCAAATATTATTTGCTGGTAATAGCGGATATTGGTAGTGCTAGCAAATTGCTATCAAAGCCTGGAGAGAAAGTAACATACATTATAAGGGCTCCTGTTGTGGTTAATATTCTAAAAATTCGATCATATGTAGCAAATACAGGTAGCAAATACACCAGTTTCATTGTTGCCAATGTTACAGGGTGAGCCTGCTCGCAATGGCTCATACATCGTAGCACAAAAAGCAATAACATTACAAAGGGTCATGGGTGGAGCCAATATTCTAACAACTTGTACCATTTGTAGCCAAAAAAGCTAACAATATATATACTGACTAAATCTAAAATCATTGGCCCAGCTTTGCGCTGTTGCCAATTTTGGTAGCAAGCTCTACTCCCTATGGAGCGAACACAAGCATCGAGAAGGTGTTTCCTAAAATGAAATAACTTGGTAATGCAACGCTTCCTCTGCAAAAGCCCTTTGTTTATTGGTTCAAAATTACATATGGAATCTAATTTCGAATCTTTCCCCCGTTGCAGTGGCATCATTCAGTGAAACCTTGTCATAAAGAAGGAAGGTTTATGAAGGCTCGTGTTTTATCATAAGCAGTTACTAACTAAATTAAAAAGCATAGAAATGTGGAATTGAATTTTCGGAACACCTTTCTGTTTACTTTAAAAGGTTTCTTGTCGGCCTCTTCAGTATTTAGCATCAATTGTTCAACTTTTTAGCTTTGATTTTCAATCACATATAATAGGGATAGACAAGACAGGATTAGAACATCTTGTGTTAACAAGCGAATGGCATTTTCATTGTGGGATGAAACATCCCCAGTCATGCCAAATTTACAATGCTCAAGTCGTGCAGGGCACTAGATTGCACTAAATCAAGGCAGGGTTAAAACTGAAGTGATTAGATGGACGAAAAGCATTTTCGATATTAGATAGTGTTGAATCAAGTATCCCCAGTCATACAAAAGTTGCTCATGCTCAACCTGGCAAGCGTTGCGATTTTTAGGGTTGCAATTTCCGACACAGGATGCTGGATTTTCCAAATAAGGGTAGGGTTAGAAATGAAATGTTAGAATAAGTAAAAAGCATCTTTGATAGCGGATTATACATTTAAAAAGATGCAACTCCATTCATGTCAAACCAACTCGAGAAACTTAGATCTGCCAGGGTTGTACCCAGCAAGGGGCCTCTTGCTACCAGGGTGGGTAGGATTAGGACCTCTTGTGTACACAAGACGATCGTTTTAAACATGAAGACGTCTTTTTAGTTGGTGGTTCAAGTATCGTAACTCAAGAAACTAGAACACCCAAGTTGAGGGGTGCATTACTGGCAGTAAGAGGTTCCTTGTTTTCTCTGAATGCATGGTGACAAGATTCATTGCTAAAACAGTATTTGATCAGGTTGAGAAATATTGCTGCTAATCTTCGATGTTCTTTGTCAAAACAAGAGGTTGTGAAAGGCAGTGTATTAAGAAATCGCGTATCGCGTGTCCATTTTCTTGATAGCTGCCAAAATATACTACCAGTCGACTCTTAACTTCTAGAAAAATGTTTATTTAAAGTTAGGGATGGGGTTTGTTTGCGTTTAAAGACAAACATATGACATATGTGCTAAACCTTAAAATTTTCTTCAAAAACCAGTCGATTATTAGGCCCCACCGGGTTCTTCACAGGGCTGGTTAATATACATTCACACGGTTCATACAAACGAGGGTTGTGCTATCCTATTCTATGGTCGGTTACCCAAAATGATTATTTGACTTTCATAAATAGATTACAAATTCGATGAAATCATTGGTCGATCTAATTGTTGCAAGTTTTACAAATGGCGGTAAAAGTAATTTGCAAACTTCACAAATGGGATTACGGTTAGGAAGCTCGTAAGATTTAACACAAGTACACAAAACAGCTTGTTTCTATCAAATCTAATAAGTCCCCTTCCTTTCCATTGCTCTTAAAAGCTAACTTTATTTCGCTTGCACTTTATTGTGAGAATTAAGCGTTACATATTCTATCTACTTTTTACTTAAATGTCATGAAAATAGTTTGATTTGATAAGCATTGCGCTACTGAATAGCTTCGTTTCTCCTTCAATTCATTGTAAAAACCAAACGATTCTCGTGAAAGTGCTTCGTTTTAATTTTGAAAATTTTGACAAAATGGTTGATTTTAAAGACGTTTTCTAGCAGAATTCTGTCTAAAAAGCTGTTTTGATATCATGAGACGCTTAGTTTAAGGAAATGTGGGTGAAATGATAAGAGAATGGCACATGTTCCCGAAAGAACGTAACGGAAAAGAGTATAGGAATGCTAGACTTTGCTAAATACGTTTTTATTAACTCCAGTGCTTGTTTCAGGTACTAACTTTAAATAGCGTATGTTCTCCGAGAGCAGCAACTATTCTTTAAAACACCAAGACTTTTTGTTTAAATCATCCTATTTTCAGATCAGTTTATTTGTCAAATTTTGTAAGAATATTTCTTACAACCTACAAGATTTTAGCTTTTGGATATCAGTTGCTACCTGGGCAAACAAACCCCACAGTCTTCACATGTCTTCCATATTTCCCGGATTCCCGACTGAGGAACTGGTTATCAACAATGGTGTTCCTGCAATGACTTCTCTTCAGTCAATTTTACTTGAAAGAAGTGAAATTAATCGACTTTCATCTCCAAAAAATAACGGCAAGTTGTTTCTCCTGGCCAGCAACAAAAATTTGCTGAATGTGCAATCTTGGTAGAACGCTTCACGGCACAGTTTAGCAATGAAGGATAGCTTAGCGGGATTTTCTGTCGAAGGATTGACCGCACGGCAAATTGCCTTTCAATACATGAAATCAGTAATTTGAAAGCCCATAACACATGGCATGGCGTCTGATCAAAAGCTTCTCCAATTCTAAGCTGTTGCTACCCTGTGTTGCTCGACTGGGGTTTATGTAATTCAGAAATTTCTTACACGTAAGCTTGTCCACACCAAGAGAATTTTGAAGCATTTTATCTTAGTTTGATAGGATGAGAAAGACTATACTAACAATAGCAGACACTTACCAGCAAGGCAACGGTTCATAAAATGAAGCTTTAGTTTTTTAAGGGTTTCATAGGCATCATTATCGCTGAACACTTAGGACTGCAGCATTGCCAACTTTTCATAGGCAATACAAGGGGTTCACTCATGTTGTAAATGCTGCACAAGCAGCGTGTAGGTTTCACGTTCCTTGTAAGGGCGTCTGCTCCCTTGTAAAGGTTTCATTTATGTCGTAAATGTTTCGCAAAAACTTAAACGGCACTGCAAAGGTTTCAATTGCTTTGCAAAGGTTTCACAACGTTGTAAAAGTTTTTTGTGGTTTCAAGGTTTCCCATGTATTGCAAAGCTTCCATTTATGTTAAGAAGGTCACAATTGTGTTGTAAAGGTTTCACCATCATTGCAAAGGTTTCGTTTGCACTGTAAAGTTGAAAAGTCTCACTTGGATTGTAGAGGTTTCAGAATTCCTCCTCGAGAGATTCACTGTGATTTAGAGCGAAACAAATGTAGTCGGAATGGCTTCCTTGACCGCGCGAGCGGAAAAACAACGACAGAAACCTGCTCAACTCAGTTTGACGCTCAAAACTTTCTGAAACAGAGCCCAGCAACAGATTGTTGATAATTTTTTTATCTCCGTAGGTGAAAAGCCATTCATCTGTGAATTCGAGGGGTGTGGACGACGATTTGCGAACAGTAGCGATCGCAAGAAACACAGCCATGTACACACGTCTGATAAACCGTATGTGTGCAAAGTCGATGGTTGCAATAAAACATACACACATCCAAGTTCATTGAGGAAACACATGAAGTTACATGGGAAGATTGAGCCAGTTTCTGTAGCAAGCAATAAAGAAACAACAAAATCGGACAGTAATATTGCAATGAGCCCTGAAACACCTCATTCTGTAAGTTGGTAGAATATCATTCTCCTCGTTTACATCACATCAATTTCGCAGTTTTGCCTGGTATGGCGAGGCAATCTTTGAAGGCTGATTTCCACTCAGTTGAATTTTCCGAGCGGACTGAAAATCCATTGTTTACGAGAGAAAATGTAGCTTTGAATTTCAAGAGAATGTTAGCTACGCCCGAAACATTTTACTGTGTAAAATTCAGTCCGCTGGTCCACTCGGAAAATTCTACTGGGTGGAAATCCGCTTTGGCATCTGAATGGGCGGGTTGTAACGGAGAGAAATTCATATGCAAATTTAGAAATTTCTTTTGCAACTCTACAAAGTTGATGAATTTGAGAGCTTTCTTTTTCGGTTCAAAAGTTTGTCAGCACATCAAGAGAGCGTTTTCGTAGTGATACCTTCGTTTGCCCAAAAGAGATACCTCTTTCGCAAAAGCCTTCGTTGAAGCAATGAATGGACCCTTGCGTCTCGCCGTGCCACTAACGTTTTCCATCGGTACACAAAATTTAAAATATTACTTGAGTCAAAAAAGACATCATCTGCAGTTATTGAAGACACGTTGATGAAGAAATGCGTATTTTGAAGTTGCAACGGCACTCCTAAATATTGGCTTGCATCAAGCTAATTTTGTAGTGGTGCTAGAATGACAGAGAAACAAGACAGTAGAGGTAGGCGACAACAAGAAAAGAGATAGAGTAAAAAGAATGCCCTAGCTGCCATTCTAAAAAGATACCCGCAGGATTCATGGTTTTTAGGGATTTTGAACTAAGTACAGCAAAAAACACTCTAACAATCTGCGAATCTGACGAGCGTTTGACAAACGATATGAAAAATTGTCCAACTCTTGAGAGAATAAGTCGGCGAATTTTGAAATCTCAACGGATTTATGGAAAGTCATTAACAGTAGGGTACTCTGAAAAGATTTAGTCTTAAGCCTTGACAGGTTTTGTTTATAATAGTTAAAATTTTCATTTGAAGTTCGAACGTAACATGTAAAGTAAAGGCAAGGCAACTTTGCTCCCTAACATTAGTCGCTTCCTCAAGCCGTGTTGAACCGTTTAAAAAATATTCAACGGTGTAAAAATTTTACCAGGGACGTTTTCTAACAGTTCAAGTGAAAGTAAGCTTTTCTTTGGAGACCGAGCGGCAATTCCACACTTTCCCGAGAGGCTTCACTAAAATATTTCGCAATGTTGGCCAAGACCTTTCCAAATTGCGGAATCAGTCGAAAAAGATAATTTTTGTTTTACCGAATTGCTGAACCGCGTTGTAAGTATCAACATACGGGAAGATAAAATCTAGGGGGAGCCGCCTGACAAAAGTCCATTTGTACATGATTTTTGCCCGACGTTTTGCGCTATGCTGATGCCTGTAAACTAAAAATTTCTATCGTTCGATTATCATATATCGCAGCTAAATAAAAGTTAAAGAAACAAGCAATTGAGTTTACGAGGTCTGCAAAGATTGGTCTAAAATTTCCCCAGAACACAAAAATTGCCCTAAATAACAACCAGATCTAAATTCCCCTTCTGACATGTTTTGACAATCGGCTGCAGAAAAACTGCCCTCGTTTGGTACCCCGTTCTACAAAAAATTGGTGAAAAGGATGCCCTGAAAACGCACATCCCCGTGGGACAAGTATGCTAAGAGCCCCCGGAGATTGACTGAAAAGCTCTCCCTGCTCTTCTTAGCCATGTTGCCGAGCACCATGTGCTATTAATTGTATTGTTTATATAGCCAACGTTAAATAAATTGAATAAAAAAAAAAAAGCAGCGTTCGTCGGCGCAATTATACAAAAAACCTCACACTTGATCTGTTTCAAGCAAGCGGCAAATACCTAGGATTAAAAATTAAGAACAGTTGATTTGTCAAAGTCAAAAATCGTCAAATCTCAAAAGGGTGTTGATGTCATCTACTTGAAAGTTCACTCAAACCAACTTGAACTTCAAGATATCAAGAGCGAAGGATTGAAACGTCACGAGAGAACATGTAAGGCCCATTTTGCGCGGAAGTTTCAATGTCTCAATTTGCGGAAAATGTTTCAATGGCTTTTCTCGTGCGAAAACCGATTTTAAAAAGACAGCGATCGTGGTTGAACGCTGGAATTATTTGAAACTGAGGTTTGGAATAAAATCATTAAAAATACCCGCAAACATTTTGTGCTCGAAATTCTTAAATGAAGCAAGGTTATCTCAGCAGTCAACTAAAATTCTACCCATTTTTTAGCTACAGAAAAGTCCCATTCAAATTTCAGTAATATGTCCAAGCAGGGTCAGAGTTGGGACGCCATCATGTTAAGGCTATAAAAAAGGTTTTGCAATGATCTGTCGGTGCAAATTCGCATGAAAATTGGAGCATAAAAATTGGTCGCGATTTTACCATTTTCAGCAACAAAAACCATCTCGGATTTTGATCCATAGCAAAGTCTTTCAACGATCTGTTTCTATTATCAAAACGTGAGTGTACACGGTTGACCACGTGTCCACTGCAAAACAAGTATAAATAACAAAACTGCTTCAACTAGCTTTTAATGACCACAGTAATACTCCCCTCCTGTTGTTATTACGAACGAACAGCCATAAGATTTTTTGCGGTAAACTTTTCTGGGTAGGTTGTCCGATTTTTAACAATACATCACAGTCGAATTTAGCTCTAGATTTCGAATGTTTCGCTCGAAGCTTTGCTCCCCTCTGGGGAATCGCTGCATCGACAACGGTTTATGAATAACAGACCCTTTTTAGCGAATTAATGTTTGAATGGGTTTCAGCAGAGACCTAGCTAGGCGACTCTTAGACGAGCATCAAACATCATAAAGACGTTAGGTGTTTCACTGAGAACTTCGAGATAAAATTGTCGATGTAATGAGAAAGCTTTCAGGTAGGCCTATGATTCAATTTTTCTTCAAGGAACTGCGATTATTCTGTTGTTTTATGATGAGGAAAGAATGGATGTAACAGCTATAAGGGAACCGTACTACCCCTTCAAATAAATGTGTTTCCACTAAGAACTCAAGATGAAGTCAATCATTCCGCAGTCACTTGTGAAGGCACTTAACGCCATGCATCATGGGATCGTATTTGGTTTGCTTACGCCCAAAAATCCTTTCAAAAACTTCAAATTCGAAATAAAGTTTTGTTTCCAATTTAAAACTAATGAAATCCCGATTTTTTTCCGGGTGAGTCAAAAAAAAGGTTAGGCGTTTGGAGGGCTGTGGAATAAAAAGTATGTGACCGATATTCAAAACTAAAGTGTTAATCCATCACTCAAAGGCTAACTTTGAAAAGAAAATTTTATTTGGTAAAATCAAACATCTTTGAGACCCAACAACAATCAAATTGCTTTTAAGGGGTTTGTATGGGAATCGAGAATTCCACATTCCATTCTGGTCCATGATTTATGTGGCATTGAAGTTTACATTGCCAGTGTGAGATGATGAATTCCAATTTCGATAGAAGGTAAATAGTGAACTAGAATGGAATGAGGAATCTTTGTTCCCAAACATGCCCTTTACCAGCATTTTCCTAATTTCTGGGTCTATAAGATGAGGGATACTACCAAACAAAATTTTCTCATCTAAGTTGACCTTTGACTGATGGATGAACATCTCAGTTTTGAATATCGGTCACATAATTTTTATTCCACAGCCCTCCAAACGCCTAAACTTTTTTTTGACTCACTCGGTATATAGCAAACAGTGCCTTGGCATCGGACTTTAGAATGGTCTATTTTCTAGCATAGGTTCCAAAGAATGCTTCACTGGATACAAGTTTGGGTTTCGATTCTCGTCTCAAAATTCTGATTTTCATCTTAAGAGACAGTAAGAGTTTGATGGTCCAAGTAACCTGTTCCAGGAGCAGCGGCCAAAAAAGCAAACATTGTTCGCTAAACAGTTGAGACTTGCTTGCCAAACAATATTTTCCAATTTTGCAGCGTCAAAAAACTTTGCTTTAGAAACAGAATTGAGCACAGTTTGTTCGGTAATGTTTGAAAAAGTTAAGGACATTTTTTGCTTTTCATGAGCAAACTTTGTTTACCCATCAACACTTAACGATGTGGCCAAAGGGAGACATTTTGCTTGGCAACCGCATTCTGATTGTTGTTTAGCAAACATCGTTTGCTGGTTTGGGTAGAAGTTAAACAGCCAAAGTCACCCAGAGTCCTTTGCGGGCACGCTACCGCCTCAGAGTGTCTGAGCATCAAATTTGGCCTGAACGGTAACAATACATCCGAGCTGCAACAGTTCTCATGTAAGAGTGCAACTAACGTAAATCCGTCAAGTAATACAATGTCGAACCATCTTTTCCGGTTAGGCCAGATTCGATCTTCAGACTACTTGCAATTTCACAGTGACCGCAAAGGGCCCTAGCTTACAATGGCCTTTTAACTTGTGCATCGAGTGCACCTTACTAGCGATATGAGAGTAGAAAGTACAAACATTACAGTTTAAGATGCTCATCAGACATAGGTGATTTAAATATTGCAGATTTAAACATATCTTTAAACGCATTCACGAGTTAGAGTAACGAATTTACATCAGTCACCATCGTAAATTATGAACATTTGGCTGAAAAAGTGACGTATAGTGGTTTGGATAAATAACATTCACTAACAAGAGAGGCGCTAAATTTCATGAGTTTCAGGACACGGCTACATAGATTCAACAGGGCTGTTTTTGGACACCAAAAACGTTGCATACTTAGTGAAGCTGAAGTCAAAAGGCTAAAATATTTGCTTATTATAACATGGAATGAATAATGTTTTCTTGGAAAGGGATTTTGACAAGATTCTGTCTTTTTCGTTCTTCGCAAATACGTTCACAGGAACTTCAAATCCATGTATGAAGTATGCATGCAACTTTCTAGTCTTTTGCTAGACTTATGCCTTTTCGTCCCTTGTTTCCCTGCGTTCTTTGATTTGCTGATATCACTTGGTCAATAGGGACTCATGTTAATACGCTTACATAATGGGCCCCCTTTTGCAAAATGGCCTAAACAGGTGGGAGTTCTCGTACACTCAACAAAATCGCTTCAAAATCTGGTTTAATGAGCTCGAACATTGAAAAGGAAACTTTTAGTACAAAGAATGATGTTGTGTTGACCTACAAGTCGCAAAATGCATACCTTTCTGGCAGTAATCTTCCTCTGTAGAAACAAAATATATCCATCGAAGCTGCGAGAACTCCAGGCTTCATCAACCGTTCTTTAAGAGCAACAACTACAGCATTCTGAATAGCGGCCCCTGATTGGTTGAAAACTGAATTCTAGCGATTTGATTGGTGAATACGGAACCACCCTACGCGGGCCTAAAGTGGGCCCACTTTTTCAGAGTAATGTTATTAGTCCCTCTTGACCAAGCCATTCAATATTATCATTAGAAATTTTCCAGATTTTGTCTGACAACTGTCCCAAATTTGTCAGCAAAAATTTCCCAAAATTCAGCAGTGAAATTTCCCAACATTGTTTGTTCCAAATTTCTTAGGCCCAACGTTTGCATTCACATTTGGACATCTGTGGACTTTTCTAACAAAATATGCCTCAAAACTGAGCAGATTCAGCTTCAAAAGTTCTCATTACAAACTTTTACCTTCAAATGTAGACACCTAGACACTCAAATGTAGATGCTTTCAGACGAATTTAGACACATTTACCACCTTCCAAAAGAGAATACTTTTCCAATGACTCGAAACGCATGAAATTCATCGGTTTTATTCTAACTCATTCATTGTAAATAAAAACAAGTAGTTAACTTGTCTTGACTTGACAATTTGTGTAAATAAAGGAAAGAAGTTTGTTTGTAAATCAATGTACACTATTGCTCGCACTTCCATTGATAATTTATACTTAATCAAAACTTTGAAATGAACTTGATAATTTGGTAAGTCCATAAACATTTCTTCGATTTCTCGAGTTTTCTTTTCGACCACTTCCTTCGCATACAAAGATAGTCACTCTTGTTTTGAATCCGTTTTAGCAAGGAATAATTCTGTGTCTCTTCATCAGAGAAATCTGCAGTTGTTGTTGGTCGAATTTTTTAAAACTAAGGAAAATCTGAATCCAAGCTTCATGAAAGATATCTTTGTTGAAAGAACGGAAAACTATAATCTAAGAAGTGGGAATACTCTGCAGTTGCCAAAAGCCAGAACAACAACATACGGAATCGAATCGGTATCATTTCTAGGCTCACTGCTTTGGTATGCATTGCCAGAAAGTTTGCAAAAATCAGAAAATCTTGCAGTATTCAAAAGAAAATTAAGGAGCTGGAATGGACTGGACTGCAAATGTCGACTTTGTAAAATTTACATCGCAGATTTGGGGTATTTATAGTTGATTTTAACGATTTTGTATTTTGTAGAACTTATCATGTAAATAGGTAAGTAGTTGGCTTTAATTAACTGTAGTTAGCTATCTTTTCTGTCACTTGCCAACTTTAAATAAATCATTTGTTATTATATTATTATTATTATCGTTCATCAGTTATTCTAATAAAAGCAAAGTAGGAGGCAGCTTTAAACTTAGACCCATTTTATCAAAATTTGTTCTCAAATTTTAGGCCTATTTAGCTAATCCAAAAGATCCACTTTTAAAGTTGACCATTCTTGAAATTCTCCCCATTCCCCGCCAATCAATCCCCTCAGCCCCGATCATTCTAAACAATACAGCTTTGGAGACAGAAATTTAGGCCCATTACTTCAAAAACCAGCAGTTACAAAGGTTACCATTTTGTACAAGCTCATGATCTTATAGCTATGATTTCTTCCACTGCCCTCCCATTATTCAATTTCTTTAACTGTCCTTTCGACCAGCCCCTTCGTTTTGCAGTTATTCTAATGCAATGCATCTTTGGAGGCAGCCTGAAATTTGGCCCCATTACTTCAAAAACGTGCCGTATCAAACAAATGGCCACATTTGTAACCAGCTCATGATCTCATAGCTGCGACTTCTGCCACTTAGTTCTTCAATTTCTCTCATTTTCTCTTTCAACCACTTTACTACGTCTATCACTTCTTAGGTTACGTGCCTCAAAAATTAGGCCCATTGATTCTAACTTCTTACAACTGCATTGGCTATTGGTTTTCGAACAGCAATCATTTTCTACAATTACTGTGATCACTGTGATCACAACCTCCATGAATCGTCTATCTAAGAACATTTTTTTGCGTTTCAACCAGTTTTGAAGTAGTGACGTGATTAAATTGATACATGGTGTACTAGAAAAGCCACAGATTTCTGTTGAACGCCATTCTAAAGACATTCATAAACTGTGGTATTCTTGAAGATTGTATCGTTTCTCCGTTTATTTGGGATCTACATCATTTAAACTTTGCAAAAAAGGGAGATCTCTACAAAAATACACGTATTTTTACCAGAAACTGTTTAAAGAAACTTAACTCTCAGATCGCTAAAGAATTAAGAAACTTTAGTACTGGAAAAACATAACGTAAGAAATTATTTATTTTTAACAAAGGAAGTCCTTGAAGTATTTTACTTTCTTTCACTTGTTTGCTGTATCATATCACTCGGAATGTACTGGAGTGATGTCTTAACATAAAAAAGTTTTTAAGTTCACGAGGGCGCAGTTAGTGAACATGAAGATTAACAACTCTGAATAGTAAAAATCTGAAAATTTTAAGAAACTTTCAGTTCAGTACTGGCTCAAATTCTAAGTTTCTTATAAAAGATACGTGTATCCTCTCTATGAAAAGAGAGATGCTGAAAACAATCGAGGTGCCACTACATCAGTGTAAATAAGGTAAAATTTGAATGAAAACAAATGCCTTGGTTATTAAGTACTGGTTTAACCTCCTGAGAATCACTTATGCAAATTAAAGAAAGCTAGAGGGGAGAGCAACGAAAACAGGAGCAAATCGCGCTATGATTGGCTCAGTATGCCTTAAGGGAAATTTTGACCTGATTCTTGCATCATTCCTAAAAAGATTTCATTAAAACAGTTTCAAATGAGAAATTTCCGTTTTGACTCAAATGAGTCATTTCGTGCAGAGTGACTCCTAAAGCAGCCTAGTTTTTCAGTAAACAAAGGTCAAAGGAAAGGAAATAAAAGATCTCGTTTCGCAGCGGGCCTAGCTCGCAAGATGGTTCATTAACGCAAGCAGCTTTTTCACGTCCTCTCACGTAAACTAATTTCACTGAATTCCAAATTGATTGAATACGTGCACAGGTTTACGATCAGAAGAGTTCTCATTTACAATGAAAATTGACTTTCCTCATTTGAATAAGTGTAGTCCGAAAGAAAGGACTAGAGAGCACACTTTCACAATGACTTTTACGTTTCTCATTTGAATAAACTTAGTTCGAGGACACGGCCTAGACAGAAATCCTTCACAATGAAAGGTAGGTTTATCGCTGGAATAAATTAGCCAAAAAGTGAGGCATGAAAAGTGATCCTTTACAATGAAAAATGCGTTTATCATTCGAATAAATTAACCCAAAGTAAGATCTTAACAGTGTTCCTTTACAATGTAAAGCATGCTTCTCGTTTGAATAAACTTAGTCCAAGAACAAGAAAGAGCTCCTTTATGATCAAAACTACGTTTCTTCCTTAGTTAAATTTAGAGGATAGTGATGCCCAAGAATTCTTCAGCTTCAATCAACATTTTGTTTTCTAGTTACTAAATTTAGTCCAAAAGCAAGGAGTAAGAATTTTTCTATGACTAATTGGAATGACTTTCTACTAAAATTGAGGCATAAGAAACGTCCTGTTTCGAGCAAATCATTTTTTAATAAGACTAAATGCAGATGGTATGGCAGACTCAAAATTGATGCCGATAAAAGTCTATGTTTTATTGATTTGAAAAGTATATTATGTCGCACAATGGCCCCTCTGTATAAACAGTGCCAGCTCATTTAGAAACAAAACCCACAATGTTTGTTTGAAGGGCTACTGTTTCCTAAACATCAAAACAAAAATATTGTTCTATGATTTGCCAAGAACCTAAAATATTCAATTAATTTCAGAAATTTACCAGGCCAAATTCGGCCACTCGCTTCCAACATTATTCGGGAATGCACTTTTACCAAGCAGAATCGAGTTGTAAGCATTGAGGACATTGCGTATGTGTAACATACTGTTTGCCTCCGAAGAAGACAGCAGAAATCCAGCTCAGTGGCATAAAGCCATCTATCCTGGCAATTACAGCGAATTAACCCCCCCCCCCTCCCCGGGGTACTTAATCAGGGAAGTGACAGGGATGTGAAGAAAACCTCACCATACCATGTACCCTGTCGCATAAAAAATGCCCCAAAAGTATACCCTATCGCATAAAAATTTTGCCAAAAGTATACTATATAAATTGTCATAAGAGAACTCTAAAAAATTTCCTAACTAGACTATACCCTATCGCACAGTTTTCTTATCAATTAGTATACCCTGTCCTATAATTCTTACCACAAAAGGATGCCTTGTTAAGCGGCACATCTCGCCAAGTCAAGTATGGGAATGCCTCCCCCGGGATTAAAACCCATTCTGAAATAGAATTTGTATAACAGTTTAGGTCTTGAAACGATACAAGAAAGGAGAATGCCACCTTACCCTTACATAGCAGAACAGTCCATCAATAGACCTTTTGGCTTTTCTACAAAATAGCCTGGATCGAGCGACATTTCTATACATTCTTACAAGAGACGTTCGATGGAGTGGCGTTGGAGCTTCTATCCCTATTGTGCACATTCGAACATTCTAAAAATGTATCTAAATATGGTTCGTTTCAGATTCTTTTTTAAAATGGCTAAAAAATTATCTATTGAGAACAAGCTAATCAATCAAGTTACCAAGTAGGCCTAGAGTAAATTAATACGCATCATGCTCTGATGATAAAAAGCCATCTTTCCTGGAATATAAATGTCTAAAACCATGCCGAAAATGTTTATATAGCAAACTGGGTCCAATAAAGGTACGGTTTGACTGCACACAAGATAGCAGAAATCCACCTGACTGTTGCTATGAAGAACCTAGTGGGTAAACAGTGGGAAATTCACACGTTGATTAGCAAGTACATGAAACAAGAAGTGTTCATTTTAAAGTCAATATGAAAAGTGGTTGCATAGAACAACACTATTCAAGTCATTGTTTTTGGTGTTTGCATACTCGATTGAAAGAAAGATCGGCGTATGCAAACCCAATTGAGAGCAATTTTGGCGTTTACTTACCCGATTGACAGATAGCTTCGCTAAGGATCAATCGATGTGAATAAGCGATTTCAAGAAGGATAAAACGTGGACTGAGGAAACTTGGAACGGGGAACCTCAAACTGGAAAAGGGAATGGTAACTATTGAACTATTTATCTAGTAGATGATGCTGCGTTATAGAGATCTACCACATTCAAATTTTGTACTACAGTGAAACCCTCACGGAAGAACTTGGGATTTTCTGCATTAGGCAGAAATGGCGAGTACAAATCTCTGCTTGTTTTGTTTTGTTTTCAATTTGTTTTTTTTGAGTGGGCTTGCCAGGATTTCCAGCTACTGAAAGCTAATTTAGGCCCACTGTGCATGCCGCATCCAGGCATGGGACCCCTAGTTTAACGTCCCTTCCGAAAGACGACGAGGTGAGTTGTGAGGTCATGCCTACGAGGTCACCCATCCGGAGTTTGACCTCACTCGACAGAGCTTAACTTCAGTCACCTGACGAAGACTACATAAGCCACTCAGCCACTCACCCTGCAAAGTGGCCGAGTGGCTTATACAGTCTTCGTCTCTGTAGTAGTTCTTATATAGAATAAGTTCCACTGGCCAAGTATCAGCCTGGAGGTCGTTGATCTGCAGTAGACTCAATACATGTCTTTGTCTCATTTTCTTGTCTGACCTGATAACGCAAGAACTACTGGAGCGACAGCAACACCTCGCTGAAGCAACAACAATAACATCAATTCAATTCATTGAGATGATCGTAAGTTGAGAGCCCCCATGGAGTGAGACCAAATCTGCAGTATCTCTTATCTGGTTTTCTTCGGCATCTACTGGTACAAAAGTAGATGTGATAAGGCCAGATCCACCATTCCCCCCTTAGTGATTCCCTGATTCCCCAATTCCCGCATTCCAGCTTTTAGAGATTTCAGAACAATAAAACATTACAGGTACAGCATATTGAAACCATTAATTGAAGCAGTGTGTTTTGCACAGCTAGGAGGTTATTCTCAATCTCATTCAATATTGAGGGATTTGAGAATCACAAGGAGAGCAGTGTGATTTTTTAACACATGTAATTCGTTATTTTGACTTGCATGCTGTTTCGAAATAACCTTCATTTATATTTCACTGCGCTGGCTGTCATTTCCAAAGAAGATTGTATTAAAAGCAGAACAGTAAATTAAGACTGCGTTCACACGATGCCGGCACATTTTCAAAACGGTGAAAAATATGACGGATAGGCCTCCTATTCACACGAAAACGGCACATTTTTTGCTGGCGAATTTCGAAAAAAGCAGAGTTTGAAAACGGGACTCTAAACAGCATATTTTGGAAACGGCATCGTGTGAACATTCGAAAATGATGTAAACAGAACATTTTTCGACGCTTTTGGCACAAAACCAATCGATTCTTAGGGTGTAGATACACTTCTTTGCATCAAAGTCTTGCAATGAGTTATTTACTGTCAAATTTTTGTCCCGTTTTCAAATTGTTCGAGCACTGTGTGAACGTTAGCTCAACTTCCGCTACCGTCACATTTTTCACCATTTTCAAAATGGGCGGGCATCGTGTGAACGTAGTCTCACTCAACACATCTCAAGATTTTCTTCCCCAGGAGACCACTGCATTTATCGATCAACTAACCAGTAAGCCACAAAATGAAACTGATCAGTTGACAAGTTAATTTCTTTTTCAATCAACCAATCAACCAATCAATCAATCAATCAATCAATCAATCAATCAATCAATAAGCCAAGCAGCCAAGCAGCCACAAAACTCTTCCAAACGATTGATGTTCGAATCAACCAAGAAAGAAGCAACCACTTAATAGTATACATAAGCAATCATGCGATTATTCACTCAATCAGTTAGTCATTCCAAAGGAATGAACAAGAAAACCAATCTAACAAACTCAAATAAATCAGTCAGACCTCCAGCCAAACAAAGAAACCAAACACTCAGGTCCCGCTCACAAGAGAACGGAAGGAAAGCATTGGAACTGGCAAGAAAATTATCAATCAATCAATCAATCAATCAGTCAATCAATCAATTATCCACAATCAATCAATCAACCAATCAATCAATCAAAAAATTTTCCAACTACTATGATGGTTATTATGAGGCAGAATCCTAGAAATTACCAACGATTTCCCATATATTTCGCTAGACAAGTCTGCATTTCAATTTTGATAGTGTTTGGGATAGAGAATGTGTTGAATTTAAGTATTTGACTCGTTAAATTGTATGTTGAATCCACAAAATATGGGGTAAAAGACTTGAAAAGCTATCATATATATCCTTGTCATTTGAATTTGTACATGAGCCCCCTCTCTAATAAGCCCTCCTCTCTAATAGCCCCCCTCTGGGGTGTCTGAAATTAGATAAGCCTCATCAGGAGGGAGGAGGGGGGCTTGATGGAGCTGTTACGTTAGGAACAAGAAGTACTGATAGTAAGCATTCTGTAAGCAACAAAATTTCCACAGTCATTTTACTTCTTTTCTCGTGAAACAAATAAATTCAAGTCTACATAAACTGTCTTTGAATGTCCATCAAAAATCTTCAAGAAAATCCTGAAGTCCATCAAGATTCAGAAATATTTTACTCACCGGGTGTCAGGAAGTAGAGCTGGTCAGAAAAGCAAAACCAATTCTTATCATCTCTCTCTTTCTAACGTAACTCAGATAGCATCCGTTGATTTTTACGTTTCTGGAGGAATTTCACTCCTGTCTGTGTGACCTTTGGCATACTGCAGAAAAGAGATAAAAGAGATTGCAGATTATGCTTTTAAAGCAAAGAAATTACCAGCCCAACTAAAGATACTTCGTCTTCTTGTTGCATGCAGTGCAACTATACACAGATAGACAACTGTACAAGCTTTGAAAGTGTTTACCTGAAACTGTAGCAAGTTGAGCTTTTGGGGAAACAAGAACATATAACCTAATTCTTCAGACGTCTGGATTCAATTTACATATGCCAAACTAGCTTTTAACAAAAAGATCCTGCTTTCAAGAATATTCAAAGACACTCAGGCCCGTTTTATAAGTCGTGCCACGCCGCGCCGAACCATAGAAATTTGAGTTCGACTGAGGCTCGACTTGGAGCGACTCTTCTGTTTCATGAGAACAAAACTTTTGCCGTGCTGTGCTGTGCCGAACCATGATGACGAATGCGCACAATACTGACTTAAGAAAATTTTCTTTATAATTTCATAAGCTATTGACATTATTGAAATAATTATAGTTCTTTTATGCACGTGTGAGTATGGTGCGGCACGGCGCGACTGAAATTGGTTTCATAAGTCGCACCGGGTCGACCCAGTCGAGAGGCCTTTAGCGTATGGTTCGACTTAGTCGAACCAAGTGTCAGGTTGGTTTTATAAGAGTCGCGCCGTGCCGAACCAGGCAAAATTGATCGAAATTCACTTGGTTCGGCGCGGCGCGGCACGACTTATAAAACGGGCCTAAGCTGAGAATTTAAACAAGTTATCCATATAGTAAGCAATTAATTCTTTAGAAAATACGACTTTGTACTTGGAAAATGACATTACACAACATTTTGAGCATTAATGCTCCTGACACTATATGGATGACATACCAACTTTGTCATCCATATAGTGCCAGGAACAAAATGAGACATATATGAAAATCTGGAGTCGGCAGAGATTCCAAATAGAGTGCTATGAAGTGAAACTCTTACTAGTTTAATAAAAGATCATTAAAATCTTTCTTTCAAAGAACACTGGGAAGAAATAAACATCACAACAATCTCAATCTAATACAAAACTCTGAACAACGACCTAACTGAAGTTTAAGGAAGAAAATAAAAAATGCAGAGACTCCCATGGAGGAACATGATACAAAATTCCTTCGCAAAGGTCACGTGTTTTATCTAAATCGTTAAATCTTTTCTTCAAGAATGCTTGAAAGAAAAAATCATCAGATCATTCTCGATTTTATCTGAAATACGAAAATCAGCAAGTTATCGGAATTTCTAGGGAAGAAATGAAACATGAAGACATCTCCTATAGAGAGAAATGACACAGTTCTTCAGCAAAAGTTACTTGTTAAACGCTTCTTTCAAAGAATATTTGATAGACATCACATTAATCTCGAGTTAATACGTAAATCTAATCTCCTGAGCAACAGGCCTAAAAGCAGTTTGATATATGCATAATCGCTTGATCTATTACATCTGTTGTAATACACACATGATATCAAAAACGACCGACATTTTTATTTGACCTGGACTTTACGGAATAGTGGCGTTACACCCAAGGAGCTCCCTGGTTACACCTTAATTGATGCGCACATTCGAAAATTCGATTGTATAAAAATATCGTTCGATTCAGATTCTTTTTTTTTCTATCCAATATAAAAATTTACAATAACGATATTACCTAGACAGCACTTACAAACTACTGTACTACACTACAAGAACGATGCCATGAGGAGCAGAAAACCATGACTACCCCATGGCCATAACACACAGACAGGTAATTAAAGCTAAGTCTAAATATACAATCAAATATAGATACAAGAACTACGTACAAACAATTTCGACTGATAAATACTAAAGTCAGATTCTTATATTGATGGTAACCAGATGGTAACGGTAGCACGGTCAGGCCACCGTTCTGTACATCACAATTCCTACAGCGCGACGTCTTTCTTTTGTACTGCGATTACAGAAGCATTTCCACAGGATGTTTAAAAGACAATGCTTCTGATCAATCTTGCCACCAGAATCCGTTACTGCTTGAATCTTATAAGAATGCGAATCTACTAATAACTCTAACTATGACTCTAACCAGCAGATTTTGGTTAAATCAGACGTTTTGAGGAAAACTTTAAGTTAATAATTAGATCTTGAGTTGTGGTGTCCACTCAAACTTAAGGCATTGAACACGGCTAACAAATTAATAAAGCCCTACGGTTATCAATTCCTTATCATGGTAACTTAATTTATAAAAAGGGGGTCATAAAACTATTATTACTACCTATGTTCGTCATTATTATGAAGTAGCAAAAGCTGGTTCACCGCTGCGAAGATTGGTTTAATAAAGGGATGTGAAGCGGATAAGAAAACGAAAAATGATGGAGATTTTTCGTTAGATTTATCATGATGACTGACTGACTGACTGATTGATTGAATAATTGATTGATTGAATGGTAATAGAACAGTACAATGAGTTATTCGTAAACCCTTGTCATGGCACTAAGGTGGTAGGGCTCCCACTAGGATAAAGCCTTGTCCGCCTGACTGTTCAGGCTGCAATGTCACAGGATCTTCACTACTGCGCCATGACTTCTAGACATATCACTAAGAGTCCGTTGCTTCCCTGTGCCCTTAGACTTCATGATGGCACTTCGGTCAAGCTGTTAAGCAAGGTTTACTGCAGGACTCATCGTAACCAGTCTTATCGTAACCAGTCTCATCGTATTCAGTCTCATCGTAACAAGTCTCATCGTAACCAGTCTCATCGTAACCAGTCTCATCGTAACCAGTCTCATCGTAACCAGTCTCATCGTAACCAGTCTCATCGTAACCAGTCTCATCGTAACCAGTCTTATCGTAACCAGTCTCATCGTAATCAGTCCACACAACACCAACTTCACCTTCACGTTAACCTCCAATCTCTCGCAACAATATTAACAAAAACACTTCTTTGCACTTTTCACTAAATTGAATTAGTCTATCATTGAGGTGTTTGTAGGCCTCAATTAGCTCTAATCTAGGCATTCTCAATTTAGTCTATTAGAAATTGAACGAATTGATGACGATGACGATGACGATGACGATGACGATGACGATGACGATGACGATGACGATGACGATGACGATGACGATGACGATGACGATGACGATGACGATGACGATGACGATGACGATGACGATGACGATGACGATGACGATGACGATGACGATGACGATGACGATGACGATGACGATGACGATGACGATGACGATGATGATGATGACGATGACGATGATGATGATGATGATGATGATGATGATGATGATGATGATGATGATGATGATGATGATGATGATGATGATGATGATGATGATGATGATGATGATGATGATGATGATGATGATGATGATGATGATGATGATGATGATGATGATGATGATGATGATGATGATGATGATGATGATGATGATGATGATGATGATGATGATGATGATGATGAAAGTGAAAGTGATGATGATGATAACGACAAAGATGATGCTGATGATGATGACGACACCTACAACGATCAAAAGATTCTAATCTTATTGCCAGAAGGTATAGTCTATTGTATTTGATAACTCTGTCACGTGCCACGTGTCACCTACAGAAACAATGGGTGTGTAGCCGTTAGCTGCTACTAGAAAGAGCTCTGTCGATTCTTTTCAGATGGCAACTGATTTTTTGATCCAATGGAAAACACCGGAACAGTCACAGGCAAAATAGAAAACCGCCCCCCCCCCCGTAGAAAATCACTTTTTTCACTCGGTTAAAATAGGATTAAACGAACATTAAACCTCCCGTAAAAGTCCCACCAAGCCCCCTCTTTAATTAGCCCCTCCCCTCTGAGTCAAAATTTCACTGTACTCATAATCAACAAGCCCCTCTCTCTATTCAGCCCCCTCTACGAAACCCCTCCCCTCTCAGCCAAAAATTTCAATAAGCCCCCTTTCTATTAAGTCTCCCTCTATCAAGCCCTCCCATCTGAGCCAAAATTTTAAATAAAGCCCCTCTTTAAAAAACCCCTCCCCTCTGAGCCAAAATTTCAAATAAGCCCCTCTCTCTATGAAGCCACTCTATGAGGTTCTCCCCTCTGAGCCAAAATTTTAGATAAAGCCTCCTATCTATTAAGCCCCCCCCCCCATTTACATCAAATTCTAGAGATTACCAATGATTTTTCGTCTGCATTAAAACCTTTCAAACTTCAAGGAAGAAATAAGCACCTTACAGGCTGCATGATATCATGTTATAAATCAATCCTGGGTGAATCTCATAAACGATTTCTAGCTGAAAACAAAATCGTGATGCTTTGAAAGGAAAACTTTCCAATTTATTTATTTACTCAAAAATATCGAATAGCATCTGAATCCTCAAAGCATATTTGAAATGGTTAGAGAAAAATATCTCAGTCAAAAACTGTGTTTTATTTGATACGAAAAGTATTTTTGGCCTTAAGGACGGAAACGGGTGTTTCAAGCATGACTGATTCCTTTGTCATGAATTATAATCACCAGCCAAAGATGTTAAGCCCACTAAAATCCTACCACTGTGAAGGAATTAGGAGGATAGAAAATGCGAACAATGATGAGAAAACAGCCTTAACATTATTCATCATATTTCCAAGAAACTCATAAATGTTCACATCAGAAAGATTATAGGAATTAAGATGGCAAATCGACAAATCTATCAACATTTAATCTTAAAAGAAAATGACTGTTGATTTTCATGTGATTTTTAAGAAGTTCGTTGATGAATTTCATGTAACAGGAATGAAAGAACTTGTGATTAATAAGATAACTGCCAAAATCTACGACACAAATGGTGGCCGCGTGATTCTGCGATAACGTAAAATCATACATAAGAGATATATAGGAACTGGTTCATTTCGCGTAAATTTGTAATATGAGCTATATGTCATAAAAGAACTTTCCGACTAATTTCTAAGCAAGGACTGTCAATCAGATCAGCACGTGTGGTCTCTGAAATGGCTGGTTGCGAGTGATTCTGCGATGACGCAAAACCACACAAACATGATATAATTATTGCCTTTTTTCACAAAAATTCGCAACATGAATTCCATTTAAAGACTATGTCATAAGTGATAACACTTAGCGAAGACGCGAAAACTCGTTTATGTTTGCAACTCATAACAAAATTTGTTTCTACCTTCTGATGTTTAAAGGGGCAGGGTCACCTGTTATCTCTAGAATCTATTCTAGAATTTAAAGGAATTGAGTCCATATAAATAGTTGAGCGTTAACGCTATCCTGAATTTTTGCTGACAAACCGCTGACGGCCTTTTGTTATCGCACAATAGTGCTAAAGTCATTAGCGGTGGAGACCAAAGACTTCTTAATCCTTGCATTATCTTAAGGAATTTCTTTAGTTTAATTTCAATAGGGATTAAATGTCAACTCTTGTTTCATGATTGAATAGAAGTTGATATTGGTCATGAGAACGCTATTTATACGGACTCAGTGCCTTTAAACAAACCTGTTATCTCTAGAATCTATATTGTCGCCCACACGTGGCCATTGTGTTCTGCAAAGATTTTGGTGGATGGGGGTGAATCCACATTGACGTTGCTTCTAAAGATCCGCCGATATCTCTGCAATCGTACAACATATGAGTGTTTCGTTTGTTTCTCTTCGAAGTACGAGAGTCAATCTTCAAAATAACACTTTCATTTTGAGAAAAGTAGTCGAAAATCACTGTGATATAGACTATCAAAAATCCTGAAAAATCATCGTCACTTCGACATGAGTTTGCTTACATTACGTGACCCTGGCCTTTTAAGCAGTTTGCTCATGAAGTTTATTGAATAGTCACAAAAGGACCTGCAGTTTATTGAATCAATATGAAGTCTGTGATAACGCAAAATCACACATTCAAGATATGATTGTTATAATTAATCACCAAATTTGCAAATTCTAAAACAGTGTAATCAATTCAGCTCAATTCTAAATTGTTGCAAAAGGAGTTAATGTGAAATATGCTGATTAGGTCAAGGAACCATTGATGTTTAAAGCTTTCTGTTTCCATCATTGAACACCTTGGTTTGCTTCTATTCTAACACTAGGTCCCTTAAAAGCTCTCCTCCTCGAGAGTAAGGAATGTTAAAGCACGCTCTTCGCTCGCGCTTGCTTTTTTCGGCTACTGTCTTTTACCTTTAACTTGTTTTCAACCAGGCGAATATTTTCCAGAAAAGCGAATATTTTCAAGTTCAGTTATGCGCAGTTAGATTTTTATTAGCTAAATTGTACCTGAATAAGCCTTAGTTTACAGAATTTACCTAAGATCCGGCTGCCCGCAAATTTCGAGTGATTGCAAAGACGTTCTTGTAGGAACATTTTAAAGAAGATGGAAACAAAATCGTTTGTTGAAAAGTCCAAAATTTGAAAAACTTGCTGCGTGTTCGTGCAAAGGGGGTCTAAAATGAGTCAACCCGCAAATTTAAGTGATGACAAATCAGGCCTTGTAAGAAATTTGAAAGAAGATCGTAATAATCTTTTTGCCGAAACGTCCAACGCTAAGATATTTGCTTCGTGCCCAACATCTGCCCAACCGCAACATTCGAGTGAAAAAAATTTGCTAACAAGAGCAATTGAAAGGAGATCGATACAAATTTTCTTGTTGAAACGTCAAAAACTTGAAAGATTTGCCTTGTTTTCTTGCAAATGTGTCCAAACTCTGCCCAACCGCAAAGTTCGAGTGACAGCAAACAACTAATTATAACAAAAACTGATAGAAGATCAATAAAAATTTGCTTGTTGAAATGTCCAAAACTTGAAAGATTTGCTAGTTCTCCTCGTAGCGTGACCTGTAATGGTGGCAATATTCATAGCCATACCAGTTAAATGTCTATTTTCTAGCAAACGACAGCGCAGTTATGAATACCCTGAGAAGTTTAATGAACTGGTAGGGTGCGTTTTTTGAAATGCCTGCCGGGCACCAGTCTGGTTTATTCATTAACCAGTAATTAATTCTTCTCTTTAACAATTTCACTTTGAAAAGAAACAGTCACTTTCCGGCAGATATTTAAAACCCAATGAATGAATGAGCGTTATTTTGCGATGTTATTTACTTGTTGGGGATACGTGCAAGCTCAAGTTGACAAGGACGTGGCCATCACCTAGGGGACAATGAACGCATGCGTAGTGTATAAGATTTTCTCGATTCGATGACGTATTGTCATTATTGTCATGACAACGTCTTAGTCATTTGAAAGGCAAGCAGTAGTCAGACATTGGAAGCCACATCCACCACAGAACGATCAATTTTCTATGAAGGAACAATGAGAATAGCTTTCAGGATCGCTTGTGATCTTGTTTCATGAGAGCTTGCTAAAGAAATGTATATATGTCTGGGTATCAAACGATCTCTCAGCGCATGCTTTCATAGTCCCTGCGCTGACTGGCTGTCAAGTTGACCAAAAAAACCAAGCTAGGAAACAAAGGGGGGAGTACCATGTACAAGACTATTGACAAGTGCACATAGAATAAGACTAGAAACCTCTAGATATTCATTCCATAAGAAGCTTGATATAAATGATTGTGTATGTGATTCTCGTGAAAAATCTTTGAATTTTTGAAAATCTGATAGACGACGAAACGCACTTTATATTTCACTGTACTCATAATCAACCAGAGAGAACTTTATCATTCAACCTTCAGGGAATATATAATACAACTAGCTGAGAAAATATAAATACTTTGATGTATTTTAGAAAAGATAAGCAGGAGAATGACATAAATCACTTCGCATGACAGAGCAGAAACTGCGCACGCATGCGCAAAAAGCCGTAACTTTGAGCTCCCATAGCTTGCAACAGATCCCGAAATTAGGCAGCACTTGATATTTTCTTCCTTGGGCCTTAAACTCTCGGTTTATCATTTCAAAAAGCTTATCTATTCAAACGCTTCCATATCTCAAATTTGCCGACGACGTCATTTTACCCAGTTTCCGCTCTGTCACTTGCCATAATTCATTTAAGAATTAGAGGGAAAAAAGGTCTCAAAATGCTAGAAAAGAGCATCTTTTAAAATATCGATTATATCTTATGCTACGTTCTAAAATTCTTTCATTTTATCTATTGTAATCGAGAGTAGCCATTACATCTTTGACGTATTATTTGTGTGTTTTTTAGATTACTAGAACCTACCATGGTCGATGAATATATGACATGAAATGAAATTAAGTTAAAAGAAATGAAAATGTATTCCCAGCAATTACACTCTAATATAGTACTGTAATAGTAATAACAGGTAATGAGGGCAGCGTTTTGGAAAATGGCAACAAACTGCACCATCATATGGAATGGAATAAAAGTAATAGGTCTTCTTCTTTCTGTTGACATTACAAGAGCCTTTGCCCACCCCCCCCCCCCCCCGTCGCGCAACCACTCATTCTTGCTGTCAGTTCAGTTCTGTTGGCATTGCATCACAGAATGACTGCCCGGTCTCCCCGATGACAAACCTGCATTCCTTCCATGGAATGCACGTATTTTTTTATATGAAACTAAAGTTTATTAAAATTCTCAGATTTTGAGTACTCAAGAGTTTCTTATGGGTTTCTTAAATGCTCAATAACGTTCTTCGTGTTTACTTTCTGCTGACCCGTGAACATCTCGAAAAAATCTTTTTCGAAGCTAGGACAAGTGTGTTTCAGAAGATAGGACGAGTGTGTTCGTAAAACGTCACTGAAGGAATAAGATATTAAAGTCCAATCATAACCCGCAGAGTATGTCAATGTGACAACATGGAAGATTTGAATTTAAATTCCACTGACTTCGCCGACTCTTTTCGCAACAATGAGTTTCCAGGAAAGCAATTAACGGGGTTTTATAATCTACTCTCGAGTACCGAATAAACGGGGGGGTGAGAATAATCGGGGGGGGGGGTTGGAAATGGCTCGACATAACAATAATCGGGGGGTTGGAATAATCAGGGGGGAGGGTGCTTGGAAAAATAGAAAATAGTCATTTTCTTTGGTAAACACGTATCTTTTATATATTTGTGTGAACAGTGATGTTACTGATACATTTACTTTTGAGTTCTGGTTGTGTTGAATGCACTTCTTGATACTTTCTCTTGCGTTTATTCAGAAACTATGCTTACTATAATTTGATTTTTCCAAAAATTAATAAAAGGGGGGGTTGGAATAAGAGCGGGGGGGTTGGAAATTTTTCAAAAATTAATAAGCGGGGGGGAGGACAATTATTCGGTACTCGAGAGTAAGCTTTCGAAAAACCACTACTCTCTCTCCCTAGTAGAAGCAAATAGCAACAGATACATTGCAAATGAAGATATTTTCTATAGGCTTCTACTACGTAGAATTAACGAGTGAAATCAAGTTTTCCATATTACCAGCATTTTTGGAGATATACTGATAAAGCCGGATTCTGTGACAAAAGGTGTGGATATTTTTAGCCTGAACACACACAAGACCACTGCAGTACCAACGAAATTCTATGACACGTGCCTCCTAGGGGGGGGGCAGTCAGCACACATATGCATACGGAGGGGGTCAGTCCGAGAAATTTTCTGGCAACCCAAAAATATCAGTTTAGCTTCATTGCTAGCCAAAAATATCACCTACTTTTATGCTTTGAGTCTTCACCCCAGTCCTCCCCGTGGTGCCGCCTCTGGCTTTGACACCTGTAAATGAACATAAAAATCCAGAAACAATGCCAATTGAAGCCAGGATTGCCTCAACAGAACCTAGAAATATCATTTCGACTATGTTTTATGCCCAAAAAATATCATGGCTATGACTTCAGCTATTTTGGACCCAAAAATATCACTTTTGGAAATATTCAGACCCAGAAATATCGGACTTACCTCCCCGTATGTTCATGTTCAGAGTGCCTCCCCTTAGGACACATGCTCTTTCGTTACTGAAACCTTGTACAGCCCCATTAACATGGGAATATCAAAAATCTTAAACAAGGTTATTAATTTTAGTTGATAATCGCTGCTTAGTTAATCATATCCCACTGGCCAGTAGCTAAATAATCTTTACGTTAGCTGGGAAATCATGACGGCCTAAACGAATGCCAACAAGCTTTCATGATGAAAAATTGATCTGATTTAATTTCCGGATAAACATATGCGAGAACAGCACACACTCTCAATCAATATGCAGAAAGTCTCCAGCAAAATCAACAATAATTCGCAGCTTGATAATCTAACTCTCACAACTAATTTCGCATATTTCGTACACAGAGCTCCTCAAGCGTAGACGGACGACGGGAATCCTTGTATTTTTGTTCAGTGTTTACATCTGATTTTAAATCTGGCTTTCTTATTCTCACTCATACATGGACTTACTAGACTCATTCCAAAATTCTCTAGCTTCGCCTCCCCTACAGACTTGCCGCTACAGCAACTGAAGCGATAGAAATAACAACAACAAGCGAAAGTTAGAAGGACTTACGCATGAGTCTAGGGACGTACTACCAAACAGACAAACAGCTTAAAAACACAGACTAAGACTGCGTTCACACGATGCCGGCACATTTTGAAAACGATGAAAAATGTGACGGTAGCAAAATTTGAGCTAGCGTTCACACGATGCCGGAACAATTTGAAAACGGTAGAAACTTGACGGTAAAAAGCTCGTTGTAAGACTTTGATGCCAAAGAAGTGTACCTAAACCCTAAGAATAGACCTGTCTCGATCCAAAAGTGTCGAAAAATGTTCTGTTTTCATTTTTGTTGAGTGTTTAAACGATGCTGTTTCAAATTTATGCCGGTTACGGTTCCGTTTTCAAAATCTACCGTTTTGAAAATCTGCCGGCAAAAAATGTGCCGTTTTCGTGTGAACAGGAGGCCTATCCGTCGAATTTTTCACCGTTTTCAAAATGTGCCGGCATCGTGTGAACGCAGTCTAACACCCTACGAAGTTGTCTATCCTTCGAACGTCGAATGGAGTGTCGTGTCGAACGTTGCTTTGAGTTGAAAACTCGAACTTTGATCCAATTAGCCAATCAAACGCCAAGAATAGGCACTTGGTCCAACCTTATTAAGAAATTAGTGATCTGTTCGACATTGTTCTAAACGCGGTGCATTTGGCCTAATTAGTTTGTATCTTGACGCTATATTGTCATGAGTCTAAGTTTGAGGCAATAAACATAATATTTCAATGCGAATAAACTGAGACTCATGTAATTAGTCTTGTATCAAGCGTAGCAATAATCTGGCATACTAAACATGGCTTTGGAGCACGGGAAGTTTCATATCATGATATTATAGTTGAAGAGAGTAGCTTTACATTTTAAATGGTGTGACACACAGCTATTTTAGCAAACTCTCACATCATATTATCCGAGCCTGACTTATATTGCCAACCGTCAAATCTTCATCATGAAAGATCAAGCTATTTCACGACATTTCCCCATAATCTTGGCTCCAACTCTTTAAAAGGTGGTGTTAAACCGGGGTATAGGGTACCCTGGGTACCTGACTCTCTCTTAGGTACAGGAGGGCCCGGTCTACGATTAAATTTCATTTATTAATTAAATAGAACCCCTACGAATGCTAGCAATATCGAAGGGCGAGCGATGCGAGAACTTTTCCTTTCTTCGTGCTCAGATGAAGTTCAATGACT
>OZ026581.1:2217500-2380000 GCA_964020215.1 Aurelia sp. 3 sensu Dawson et al. (2005)
ATGATGATGATGATGATTATGATAACAATGGTGATGATAATGTTGATGATGATGATGATGATGATTATGATGATTATGATAACAATGGTGATGATAATGTTGATGATGATGATGATGACGATGATGACGATGATGACGATGATGATGATGATGACGATGATGATGATGATGATGATGATGATGATGATGATGATAATGTTGATGATGATGATTATTATGATAATGATGATGATGATAATGATGATGATGATGATAATGATGATGATGTTGATGATGTTGATGATGCTGATGATGATAATGAGGTAGATGATGATGATTATGATGATGTTGTCGATGATGATTGTAATGATGATGATGATGATGATGATGATGATGATGATGATGATGATGATGATGATGATGATGATGATGATGATGATGATGATGATGATGATGATGATGATGATGATGATGATGATGATGATGATGATGATGATGATGATGATGATGATAATGATAATGATAATGATAATGATGATGATGGTGATGGTGATGATGATGATGATGATGATGATGATGATGATGATGATGATGATGATGATGATGATGATGATGATGATGATGATGATGATGATGATGATGATGATGATGATGATGATGTTGATGATGATGATGATGATGATGATGATGATGATGATGATGATGATAATGACGATGATGATGATGATAAAAACGGATCTCACAATTCTCTTTGAAGAGCTATTGTCACCCAGGGCGTGCCCGCAAAGGACACTGGGTGATAATGGCTCTTTAAGTTCA
Organism: Aurelia sp. 3 sensu Dawson et al. (2005); assembly: GCA_964020215.1. Classification (NCBI taxonomy): domain Eukaryota; kingdom Metazoa; phylum Cnidaria; class Scyphozoa; order Semaeostomeae; family Ulmaridae; genus Aurelia; species Aurelia sp. 3 sensu Dawson et al. (2005). Next base: position 2,218,299 of record OZ026581.1, read on the forward strand.
AATTCTATTCGTGTCCAGATAATTCCTTCTTAGTACCGAGGAACCGGCAGTTTTTGAAGCACATTACCATGTAAAGGTTAAATATCGTGTTTATAACGAATGTGTATAAAAGCACCTTTGGTGTTGCTAGTTATAAAAATCCCTCAAAGAAGACCAACCGAGTAGGCTAAATCATGGATTAGATATGACAATGAGGTGAATCAACGTGTGCTGGGATAAGGAAATTAAATGATTATGATTTATGCGACTTCTGAATAAGCAAGAAATCAAATCTACAGTAGACTTAGACCCCGTTACTTGTCTAACCACTTGCATAAGTAACAAAAGTGTAACAGATCTGCCACTTAGCGTAAAAGCTCTATTAAGCCCCCGGGGGGGGGGCTTATTTAATTTCGGACCTTGCAGAGGGGGGCTTAATAGAGAGGGGTCTTATTAGAGAGGGGGGCTTATTCACAAAATCAAGTGACAAGGATATATTTGGTAGCTTTTCAGTTCGTTTATCCCATATTTTGCGGAATCAACAAAGAATTTTTCTACTCAAATACATAAATTCAACACAGTTTTTATCCCAAACCATATCAAAAGTAACATGCAAGGTTGTGTCGCTAAGTAAATGGAAATATTTGGTAAATTCTAGACCTTTGCATAAGTGGGGGGGGGCTTAATGGAGAGGGGGGCTTATTTCAAATTTTGACTCGGTGGGGAAGGGCTTATTAGAGAGGGGGGCTTAATAGAGTTTTTACGGTATGTACACTGTTCTTGCTTATCAGAAACATGTTTGTTCTTACCTTCCTGTGGTGTAGAGCTGGGAGCCCTGGGGGCTCAGCCCTTTAGTTATTTTCTCCATAATTTTGTGGGGGCTTTCAGCCCCCTAGTTATTCTAAATAAATTTGATTTTCTTAATTTGTTTATGATGACGAAAGATGAGACTTTCAATGACTGGGAAAACTTATCCCCCCTCATGTCTACAGTAGAAACCCGCATAAAAGAACCTGCTTTTATAAGAACCTTGAGGCTGAAATTCAATATTTTAAACCCCCTAAATAAGAACATCTCAGAGGCTGACACTGGGGGACGTTCTTATATAAAAGGTTTCATGTCTTCAGAATTCACAAGAACTTTAAAGAATTCTCAACATTCTGATCAGAATCCTTCAGTGGTACAAAAGACTATCAGATTTTTAACAATGACTCTAAAATAAAAATATTCTGAAGAATTCTCAAGGAATTCTCAAAAAATCTCTTTATTTCTTGTGTTGAAAAAATTATTAATGTGTGCAAGGTGTATATTGTACACAAGAACCTCTTTAAGAACCTTGCAGGCTGGAATTTATAATAACAGCCACTTAATTAAGAATCTATTCAGGCTGCCAAAGAAAAACCTAGGTTAATTTGTGCGGTTTTCTACTGTATCAGCATAGATGGACCTTCTGTACATCTGCGAGGTGCCATAAACGCTTGATCAAAATGGCTTCAGGATCACAAGAGTGCAAATGACGATAGCACAAAGAAGCACAAATGAAAGTTATCCAGTAATTTAAACAGATTAAAACAATATCACCTTATCAAGCTGTTTGAACGGAAAAGTTTTGTATGTCTGTTTCCATTTGCCACTATAAAAAATTTACTTGTTATTATAATACATATAAAAAATAGATACAATGCAATATAATATAAACTTTAAGGCTAAAAACTTAAAAGGAAAACACCCCTGATGATACTTTAGGGGCAGAAACTTTCGCGGGCAGAAAGTTTCGCGATTTTCGCGTTTTTTGGCATTTTTCGCGAAAGTTTCTGCCAAGGCATAATCTAAATTCAAAATTCGCGAAAGTTTTTGCTCGCGAAATTACAGGAAATTCTCGACTCGCTAAAATTTTTACTATCCCATTTTTGTCTTTTCTTCAAGTTGTTGCGTTGCTGTTCCTCAATCACCCCGATCTTCAGTCTCTTGGGCCATAAAACCTTGTAGATTGTCACCGTGACTGTGAGTAGTACTGAAAATGGACAGAAAATTATGTTTTCCCCCTTACTTTTCTTCAGTCGCGAAAGTTTTTGTCGCGAAATATGCGGGAAAAAACGTCATTCGCGAAAGTTTATGCCCTTAATTTCGCGATTTTTTCTTCTCGCGAAACTTTCTGCCCGCGAAAGTTTCTGCCCTTAAAGTAGTGGTATGGATAGTATTAAAGGGTCAAGCTGACCTTATTTCCATAATGGTCCCCATAGAGGTGCTGGCACAACAACAAAAATGTCACGCAGTCAGTCCTCAGTCAGTGTGTCGTTAGTTCCAACATCTGTTTTTTAAATTCTGTCCATTAATCACTTCATTGGCTTCATCCCTGCTCAATATCTCTCTACCTGAGCCCCCCCCCCTAGTTGTCAATCTAGCTCCACACCACGGCTCCCTTGTCCTTTGCGGGCAAGATGCAATTTCAGAAGGTCCGAAATCAAATTCTGTTTCGTCGGAGAATGAGGATCTAAACTGGAGCATTTAGACTGACAGAAAGATTGGACTTTAGTAGAACTTTCCATCAGTTCAACTAAACGGGTGTCTCAAAAAATTACTCGACGTTTGATTAAGGGCGAGTTTGATTGGTAATACCGATACTACCAAATTCTGAAAACGGTAGACTTAACAGAGACAGGAATACACTTACTAATCAAACACAAGATTCTTCAAAAACCGCAGGTTGCAGGTTTCAGATTCATCCTGGCGAAAACGAGGTTCCCACCTGAAAAACACAAAGACAGGCCTGGTGTTTGGCAACAAAGATTAAAGTTACCGATTACCGCAGCAATGCAAGCGAATTCTCCTCGTTTTCAGACTTTCTCAAATGAAAACGAGAATCTCTCCAAAATCTGCCAAACCTTCTGCCGTTTGGAGCAGAAGGTTCAGCAGGCCTTCGAAACCTGCCAAGCCTGCTTGCCTGAGGGCCAATCAAACACAAAAGCCGAGGCGGCCAAGTCAACCGTTTCAGAATCTGTACCAATCAACACACCGTAAATGTAGAAAAATAACGATAACATGAACAGTGCATGATTAGATTCGTGTATGAGTTGTTTATTAAACTATGAATAGGCCAACAAACCTGTAAATTGTCTTTCCAAGCTTCAATCATGACAGCCTTGACTTGTGACACAAATGAACACTGGCGTATGACAATGTCTGCAGAACGACCAGCAAAGCAGCTTTACGTGGAATTGTTTTACTGTGAATAACAGAAATATGAATGAATATAACAGTGTTCTTTGGTGAAAATGATACAGAAGAATTCTCCGCTTATGAAATAAATAAGTAAACTGGCTCCTATCATTTAGAACATTTTCTGCACCTTCGGCTATTCCTTCTGTCTTTTATAAGACGTCTTGTAAGGTTTGCGATAACGCAAAAATATTCGTGGAAAACTCTTTGATTGCTGTTTTTTGCGGGTATTTTCACTTAGCATATGATTTGAAACGAACTGCAAAAAACTTTTTCTTTTTTTCTCATTGTGTTTTTATATAGCAACGCTTTTACTCCACTGTCGTGAACATTGCAGCATTTTTGGAATATCTTGTAAGAATTCATTAGCATTTCAGAGGCATCGGGTGGCTGCCGAAAACTTTAGAATTTAAAACTAGCTGTTAATATGGTTAATCCGAGGTTATCCAAAGCAGAGTACGCACATGGACGTGTTCAAACAATGTTTGCTGGATGCGGCGTGACGAAGGTGGAGTTGAGGTTTAGCGCCAAGCATTGGAATTGCAGAGGTAGACAAGACCTAACTGAGTCCGCGACCCTCTTGTGACGACGCTGTGGTGGTGGGGGGGGGGGGGGGACTGTACCTAAGATCGAACTCTGGCAGTCTAACAGTTCTGGCTGCAAAAATTAGAGAATTTTTGCGCCATAACACTTTCAACCACTTTCTTGAGAATTCCTTTGAAGAAATATGATGGATATGAACACAGAATAAGGAGATACGAATCATTCCAGGATAACTCTAGAAACTGTTAGGAAAGGGCGAAAATACTCAATTTGGTTGCAGCTTTTACTAACATCAAGACCACATAAAACAGCTGAAGTCCGGGGGCGTACAATTTGCCAATGTAGTAAACCACATCAAAGAGAGCCGACACAAAATCAGGTCACTCGATCTGTCGGGAGCTTAAATCCCTAAGGAGATAAGAAACCTTTATCTGTTGAGAATCTTTTTGTCATTCGAATTTGTTTGAAAGTAGATTGGAGCGATATGTACAAACAAACACAGGCAGTTCACGCTATTCGCGAACAGGGTAATGAAATCCTTGTTTGGAAGAAGTCGCAACTGGGTCAACTAATTCCTGAAGAGTGAGCCGAAATTTGCAGTGTTACGCGAGCTTCGCGAGATACAATTTGCAGCATCATGGTAAATGGAGACTGCGTGCAATCACAATCAACGCAGATTTTGCGATCCTCATTTTCCGTTATATTACGCAATTAGCGTTGCATGACATTATGCATGAACTTCAAAATCTTTGCGAGCCTTGATCTACTTTATTACACTCATCTGTTAGTAACAAATAGATTATGGAAGGCTCCGTTTTCTGAAACTTAAAAAATACCCTACTCGAATTAAAAGTTGTGTGAAATTAACGCATACACATAATGCATCAATATTGTACCCATAATGTACTAATAACGCATCATATTTTGAAATTCACCATGATTTGAAATCAAATCTAATAAAATCATCTCATACATTAATAGCTTTCCCGAACATGGTTCTCACAAAATACAATCCGAATCCGAATCCAGATTAACATAATCTTTAAATAGATGCCACAGGATCTACCTAAATCTAACCAGAATTATACAGGGACCACTTATGAGTGATTTGACAATTAACAAAATATACAGTCACAGCAGGGCGGCCAAACATAGTTTATCAACATGGTTATCACCTATAATTCAGACAAAGCCTTGAATCAAAATGCGGTTTCAACGGCTGTTGGCAATGGAAGCACCCTAGCCCTAGACTGATGCCTTTTCGTCCCTTGTTTCCCTGCGTTCCTTGGTCAAGAGGGACTGATAACATTACTCTAAAATAGTGGGCCCACTTTAGGCCCGCGTAGGGTGGTTCTGTATTCACCAATCAAATCGCTAGAATTCAGTTTTTAACCAATCTGGGGCCGCTATTCAGAAGTTGTTTCGTAAATGACATATTACGAAACATTTATAATGCCTTCATTTCCCCACACATTAATTATGGTATTATTAACTGGGGAGGAGCGTATCAAAACTCACTAGATCCTCTCAACAAGAACCTAAAAAAAGCAGCTAGAATAATTTTATTTAGAAAACAAGATGAACACAGCAAACCACTGTTCAAGACACTAAAGTCGTTAAACTTGAATGACACTTATAAGCTAGAATGTGCCAAATTCATGTATGATATCTCCAAAGGAAACTGCGAAACGTTTTTCAGCGACCTTTTCCAATTAACTAGCAAAAAACACAAGATTAAGACCAGACAAGCAACTTCTGGAAAATTTTCCCTACCACCAGCCAGAACAAATTACAAAAGTAAGCTCATAACAAATTTTGGTGTAAGAATATGAAATGATATTCCAAAAAATATTAGGACTTCTCCTACAAAAAAGATTTTCGGAAATCAGTACAAGAATCTTTTACTCCAGACTTACTAAAAATTGAATACCCATTGGTTCAAAAACTTTCTTTTGCTCTTTCTTTATTATCTCTCCTTCCGCTCTCCATCCTCCATTTGCCTATTTTTTATGCGTAGTTATAAATTTTGAATTGTAACCAAAAAGTATTTTAAATAGTATAATCAATTTTCTTGTATTCTCATTGATGTTATCATCCATAACCACGAAACTGAGGGCATATGGCTCGAAAGCTCCATCAGAGTTCTTTTCATATGTCCTCTTCAGCCTTATCGATTTTAGATGCTTTACAATTAGATCTCACGCGATTATTACTATTTGTACGATTTTAGCAGCATATTATAGTAGTCTTATACGTAGCTTTTAGCTGAGAAATATACATGAAATGAAATGAAATGAAATGTTGTTGGTGTTGCTCTCAAAGAACGGTTGAAGAAGCCTGGAGTTCTCGCAGCTTCGATGGATCTATTTTGCTTCTACAGAAGAAGATTACTGCCGGAAAGGTATGCATTTTGCGCTTTGTAGGTCAACACAACATCAGTCTTTGTACTAAAACTTCGCTTTTCAATGTTCGAGCTCTTTAAACCAGATTTTGAAGCGATTTTGTTGAGTGTACGAGAACTCCCACCTGTTTAGGCCATTTTGAAAAAGGGGGCCATTATGTAAGCGTAATATTATGAGTCCCTATTGACCAAGTGATATCAGCAAATCAAAGAACGCAGGGAAACAAGGGACGAAAAGGCATAAGTCTACCCTAGCCCCACAGCCCAGTCCCTGTCTATGTCCCTAAAGGCTGAGATTGACTAAAAGAACAAGGACAGATAATCTTACAGTCAAAGCGGAAGAAGCATGCCATGTGACTTGAAGATTATTTGAAAATAGATTTTCATGACTGGATGACCATTCGAATATTGCTTCAGTTGGGCGAAGCATATGAAGGATGACGGTAGGAGTTCTTTCTCTTAAAAACCACAATGAAAAGGAATGTTCAATGATTTCTTCACGCAGAGAAAATAAATCCAATGAAGATGCGATTCTGTTTTGAATATTGAAAACATAGATGGTACGCTTCTTTCGCTTTGACTGAAAATTGTTTTCATCTTATTAGACTACATAGAATAAATTGATGATGATGATGATGATGATGATGATGATGATGATGATGATGATGATGATGATGATGATGATGATGATGATGATGATGATGATGATGATGATGATGATGATGATGATGATGATGATGATGATGATGATGATGATGATGATGATGATGATGATGATGATGATGATGATGATGATGATGATGATCTTCGTGGTCTTCTGTAGCAAAACATGGCAAAGGCTGGGCATGTGGGGATGTGATGTGGGGCTGTGATGATGGGGCTGCGTTATGGGGAAGACGCCGGTGACAGTTCAAGCGAGTTTCCACGTGAAACCTGTCAAGAGATCGGCTATTCTTTGTGAAATGTTTAACTGTCAATCATCTTCAATTGATTTATTTACACAAAGAATTATTTATATAGTTGGTTTTCACACGGGAAATGAAATGATACAAAATGTGATTTGATCTTACCTAATTTTGATTGCAATCTTGGTTGAATTTAACACCTCATTCATTACGAAGTCTGTTGAAGAAAAAAGCATGGCTGTGGAAAAGCTACCATATTACGTGATCCCCGGGGGGGGGGGGGTACTCCCATACTTGACTTGACGGGATGTGCCGCTCAACAGGGTGTCCTTTTACGGTAAAAATTATGCGACAGGGTGTCCTTTTTTGATAAAAATTATGCGACAGGGTATTACAATTGATAAGAAAATTATGCGACAGGGTATCACGTGGAAGCACACCTTTTAGAATTATCATGAAACAATGGAATTTGGTAAAATTTTTATGCGACAGGGTATACTTTTGGGCAATTTTTTATGCGACAGGGTATAGGGTGTTGAGCGGTTTGCCACACACCCCCGTCACTTCCCTAGTCAAGTACCCCCCCCCCCCCCGGGTACGTGATACACTGAAAAGCAAATAGAGGCTTTATATTACATAACAGAGAAAATTCTACCGGATGTCTTATGAAAAGTATAAGCGTTTGTACAGTACCTGCGGAGGAGCCTTACTTTCAAAAATTTTCATTTATAATTTTCAAAATTTTGGATGGCCGTCAAAATTTTAGGGTATTCATTTTCAATGGCCTGTAAATTTAGGGGCATCGTTTTCGCAAAAAGTTATACATTTTAGGGTGCGATTTCAGATGTCAAATGGCACATCCCCGTCACCCGCCTATTGCTGTAAACCCCCCTGGGAAATTCTCGACTAAAAAATTAATGGACCCTTTATTTAGAGCAAAACCTTCATAATTATTCGATATCACAATGGGCTTAGCACCAATAGGCCGTATTTTGAGATGGTTTTTGAAGTACTTTCTCCTTTCCTCGTGACATTATTTACATAAAGGCCCAATGAAGGCATGGGTTGAGGATGAAAGATTACAGGACGATACCAGATTAAAGCATCTTAGATATAAAAGGCGCTAAAAGCGGTTATTTTGGAATGGTTTTTGAAGTAACTCAATCCAAAACCAAACGAAAAATTCTTAAAGCTGTCGACTTACCATCAAGCGGTGCGAATATTAACACTAACTAAGGCTTGGTTTGAATTTAGGCCGGCATAACAAGATGGATAATGTTCGGGAAATGAATACGAATTGTTTTCGGTCAAGTGGTCAAATTTACACTTGTTTCACAAATAGAGGCGCTCTCTATGCACGCATTGTTCAAGCCGAACTGTCAAGAAAGTGCTAAACCAAACGATTTATCCTAGAAAGCCGAGAAAACCGAACTGCTTCATTTCAAGTGTGTTGAGAAAACCTCGATGATGTCACGTGTGTATGATGACGTTTGTTTAGAGCCTAGGCAGTAAGATACAGTGGAAGAATCTTCGTATTTTCTTTATCGGGTGAGTCAAAAATAAGTTTCAACGTTTTTAAAATTGCCAGAATTTAAAAATTCCATCGATGCCTCAATTTTCTTCCTAAACGTCAGATCAAAGATCACGTTCGTTCAAATAAGGCTTGAATCTTTGATAAAATTTGAAATTAAACGTGTGAAATATTATTTTCAAATTCTTTCAAGTGAATTGACTTTATGTAATTTGCTATAATCATAGAAAGAGAAGTTTTGATATCATAATTATTATTTGAATTACATCGTTTTTAAGTTTATGAAAGGATGCACGAGAGGACGCATCTGAAGCTTGACAAAGCTAAAAAGCTCCATAAATTCTACATTGATTAAGGAAAATTAACGTCGCCAACACATAAATACTCAGTTATTTAAGGTCTAAGAGATGGTAGCAAGCAAAAGGCTGTAGCTTTTATGGCTTACAATTTAGACATTTGATGACGTAACAACTTCAAGACTAGCAGAAATTTTAAAAAGGGCATTAACACTGAAGATGATGATGGTATCAAACACGGGGGGGTTCTCGGCTAAATTTCGGGCAGGGGTGTGCCGCCCACAGTTTCAAAATGGCACCGTTGGCTAGACCAATTTTTCTGAAAATGATACCCTTGGCTAGACTAGTTTCTACATCAAAAGTGCCATGAGTTGGCATTTTCGAGGCAAAACTTGCCAAATTTTTGCATTCTAAGGACCAAAATTTGAAAAAAATGTTGGTTTCTTTGCAGACATTTCTTTGACCAAAATTGCCAAAAAGTATACCCTTGCCCAGACTAAATGGGCGAAAATTGGCAAAAAGTATACCCTTGGCTAGACTAAATGGACTAAAATTGGCAAAAAGTATACCCTTGGCTAGACTAGAAGGTTTGAAAAAGCATACCCTTGCGGGCGGCACATCGCCAGGTACCTTTACTATGGAAGAACCCCCCCCCCGTGGTATCAAAAATGCTCTCTCTGGGATAATGGTAATTTAGACGAAACTCCCTTTGATTCATTCAGTTGAAACAGCGGGGCAATGACTTTTTGCAAGAATGATTTCAAATTTTCTCAATGAATACACCTGTCCACAAACGGCCTCGTTTTGGAAACTTTTGAAAATTTCTTGATACGAAATTGAACGACTGAGCCATCGATTTGCACCGATTTTTTACATCTTAAAAAGGTATGAGGTGTAACTGGCGCTGTCTTATATCAGACATAACAAATTAGGAAAGTTTCACAAAATGGAGTTAACCCTTTCACCCCCGGAAGGGCCATATGGCCTAGCAGTATTCATTGAGAATTGCGAATTTCTCAGGGGGGAAAGCTTTTAGAATTTGAGTGATTTAAGAGGTTATGCACATTGCATTTATCTATTGCTTACTCAATCACTGATTACGATACCCTCTGGAAAATGACGATCTACATTAGGTTTTCCTGTTAAGCTTAATTCTAGCCGGGCGTGAAAGGGTTAACAGAAAGTTAAGAGCTAATATGATAAAAATAAAATAAAAGGATAAAGAGAACCATAATTCAAAAATCAATTTAAGTGAGAGCATTGGCCACTGAATATCCTCAGCATTATGAGAAAATCTGGTTATGTAAAAACTTATAAAACCATTAAAAAATCATAAAACGTCAAACAACTATTGAGAATTTAATTCAACAAAAGAAAATGTTTAATCTCAAGTTTGACGTATTACATCATAAATGAGACCTCAGACTTACACAATTTACATGTTTCAAATAAATTGTTTAACACTTTAAATCTAATTGGTTTTCAAGTTTAATCTAGTTGAAAGTTTCTTGATCAATCATGAATAACCACTTCTTTAAACTATGATTTGGTCGATTTTTGAAATAATGGACGAATGGGCTGCGGCAGAAACCGTTCATGCATTTAATTAAACGTGTGAAAGTGCACAACGGGGGGTTGGTTCCTGTCAATGATAAGTCAGGTTGTCAGTTTTAATCCTGGTTCCTGGTTACTATTAGGCAGAGCATTTTGACAGGGGTATGAAACTTTTTGCTTTATTTTGTGGGGGTACGAAAATATTGAAAGAATTTTTTATGGGATACAAGGCTATGTTGCTTGAAAAAATTTTGTATCAAGTCATCAACCGATGGTTGAAAGAAAACTTAAAGGACATCTGGAAAGGATGGATCACTTGACTGGTATGGAAGTCACACTGGACAACTCAGTATGTGTCCAAAGATATTCATATATGTTTTATGCTCAAAGACGTCTGGATGGTGTACCAAACCACTTTGCTGAAAGGTGTTTGAGTACAGAAACTTTTGCCACCTTCCAGACGGGATATGAAATTTTCTCTAACTGCGTGAAATTATCCTCCACCCTGGTACCCAGAATTACAGATGATCGGTCCCTAAAGACGAGTTATCATGATGGGCCTAGTAAAACAGATTGCATTAATCTTCCCTTTTATGTGATGGACTGAAGGAAATCTAAGCATATATAGCTAAGATGATGAAAATAGCCCTGCAAAGACTTGATTCACAAAAATACTTCAATTCCTCAACTATAAGGCAGGACTTCAATCATTCTGTCCAGTAACCTTGGTGCGATGAATTTTCAAGGTTTCTTCTGGCCCGCTTGGTAGACACGTAAAAAAAGTTGAAACAACAGCCTTAGTTGTTAGCCTTTGACTCACAGATGCAACATTTCAATTTTGAATATCTGCCTCATGCTTTTTATTCCAAATCCCGCAAAACTCTTAAACCTTTTTTGACTAACCCCGTACAAAGATGAACATGAAAGAGCTACAGTTTATTTGTCATCTATCGCGTATAAAGTAGAACCCGCATTAAAGAAACTATTTTTATAAGAATCTTGAGGCTGAAATTCAACATTTTAAACTCCCTAAATAAGAACCTCTCAGAGGCTGATAATACTGCCGGGGGAGATTCTTACATAACAGGTTTCATGTCTTCAGAATTCATCAGAACTTTCAAGAATTCTTGACATTGTGATCAGAATTCTTCAATAGTACAAAATACTATCAGATTTTTAACAATAATTCTAACCTAGAAATGTTCTCAAGAATTCTCAAGGAATTCTCAAAGAGTCTTCAGAATTCTTTTGCTGAAAACAATATTAATATGTGCAAGGTGAGTACTGTATATAAGAACCTCTTTAAGAACCTTCCAGGCTGGAATTTAGCATGACTACCACTTAAATAAGAACCTATTCAGGATGCCCAAGAAAAACCAAGTTTCTTTTATGCGGGTTTCTACTGTAGATGATCACAATTCTGAAGCAAATCTGAAATTTATTGAATTTATGTAATTAAGAATCATTCCACATGTAAATATTAAACCATACATAAAAAGATAAAGAAACATATTGCAAAGAAAGATCTAACGGACGAGTGATATTTACAAACAAAATCAGACATGCAGATAGGCGGTAAACCGACACAAAATGAAGCGAAATAAACAAAAGAAGGAAGACAAAAGAAACGACTGACACAAACAATCGATAGAATAAGGAAACAAAAGAAAGAATAGAGAAGACAATGAGAGAATAAAGGAATTAAACAATGGAATAATAAGCTAAAAAATAAAGAAATCCAATTGGGAAGTAGGATCTAATAACATTTAGAATCATTTATCATACAACTTAAGCATTTATAATCAGCATTCTTCAACATTAATCTTAGATTTCTAATACGATTCACGTAACTTAATATCACCATAAGTTGCGGTGCTTTTAAGTTTTAGCTCTTTATAAAGAACTTAATTGCATCAAAAGTTTGTTCTTTTCTGCTTAAAACCAAAATTCTCTTGTACATTTCTATCTAAAGTCAACAGGAAACCCATTTATTTGATTTTCTTAACAAGTTTGCCGTTAAAAGCAAGAAAGTACTTGAAACGCCAAATTCTACGCTTTTGCATCTTGTTTGAAACTTTCTATCGTGTCTTATACGACTCTGTGATCATTGCTTAGAGAAAGAAAGTGGAAGATATTATAGGCCTAGAAAAAGAACCAGAAGACAGAAAATACCACACATGTGATATCGTTGTAAATGAAAAACACCGTCTTTTAAGTTGTCGCATTAATGAGAAAACAAGACAAACAGCGTTCAATGCCATTACAAAGTATAAACCTACTTTCAAGAAATTCCAGTACTGGGAAAATGTGACTTAATAAATCTAAGGAAAACAATTAATCAATTTTTCAATGTTACGTTTCTTCAAGCTTTTCTATTTTCAATGATTTCAAAACTTTGGAAGAAAAAACTTTCGGAGATCATCAGAATTCGGACAATCAAACTTTTGCACAAAATTTTGTTCGAAAGTTTGATCGTCCGAAAGTTTTGGATTTTAATGTATACTTCCAAAGACGCGGCAGTTTCACTGTTTTGTTATCATTGCCACGTAAGAATAACTTACAAAGAATTGATTTATGAAACAAAAGCATCCTGCAACGTGATAAGAGTTTTACCGAAAAGCGTTACAAAGTATTAAACTTATATGAAATGAAAAACAGAGACAAACAACAGCGTCATAGGGTGTAGACATGATATGGATTAAGGAAAGATGGAAATTAATAAAATTTTTAGAAGGAGACACGTTTTTGGATAACGTTCTAGGAAGAATATTATGAGATACGATAAAAGTATGATTGATAAAGTCAAATTGACAATAACGGAAGTCAAAACAAATAAAATTTTACGCAGAGAATAAATGTGATAATTGATAAGAACGCTTTATAAACTTGTGCGGAAAGGAAAGAACTGTGTTAAAAGATTGTAAGTAACAGACAAATATGAAGATACTACTGCTAGAGAAGTAGTTTAGAAGTAAACGGAAGGAAATAGATAAATCAAACAGCGAATAAAAGTGATAACTGGTAATCAAATTTTGTACAATTTTTAGAGAAAGAAAAGAAATGTGATAAAAAATAAAAGATTGTGGGTAACAATTAGAGATATGAAAAGAGTATTGCCAAAAACGAAGTAATTTCGAAATGAATAGAAGGAAGCAACAATATTACACAGAGAATGAGATGATCATGATAATATAGATGTTTTTGATTTTCAGAAAAAGAAGAGAAATATGCATAAGATCTAAGGCAAGCGATTGAGAGAAAAAAGTATTGCCGAAAATGAAAGTAATTGCGAAATGAAAGGAAGGAGACAAAAATAACTGAGAGAATAGAAAAGGCCGATTTTGACAATAGAATTTTGTACAAAATGCATATGAGGAATAAAGACCCGATAAAAGCTGCACTCTTTAAACGTGATAAAAGACTGACAAGAAACAATATCAAAACCATGAATGATAAATCTTGAACTAGAATAATAGAAATGATTAAAAAAGAAAGAGGAATTGAGCCCTATCAAGCCTAGGGGGCTGAAGCCCCCCCCCCCGGTGGTTATTCTTCTCTAGATTTCTACAATGAGGAATTAAACGCTGAAACTTTTATATTTCCTGCAATCTGGATACTAGTGGCTTTTGTTCATGGCTAGTATCACTGAGAACTTGAATTTTGAGATGTTTTAGCATTGGAGGCCCAAGCCGCCAACTTAGGCCCATCCGCCATTGCCTGGAGTTCGTACAGTGTTACTATGGTTTCCACGAAATCGATAGGGGAAAGCTTCGTCCCTGTTTTTATTATGAAAGTCCATGAGTCGTACTTTGAGCGTCCATCAGTCTATCAATAGCGATACTGTAATTACGAACATGCAATCAGTCTAGATCTCCCACAAAATATCATCTGCAAATATCGAATAAAGGACACTTTTTATTTCCGGATCTTTAACATGCTATCTTTTTTCACCCAAAGAGCTGCAAGTTTCTCTCCAAGATAGAGATAGAAGAGCTTTTAAACTCTGCAGAAGTGCCAAGTTTGTTAGCTGCAATACTCTGGCCGACACAAACAGCAACATCCACTCACAAAGCAAGAGTTTTTGGTCACCTAGGTATCATCTCGTAATCTCAGTGAGACTCATCTCTGATCCCTCCAATCCAGAGACTTGCAAGCTTCCCTCCAACCTTGACACAGACAGACTTTTTAAGCCCAGCAATTGTACTCAGTTTGCTAGTTGCTACCTGAGCCGACAGACACAACAATGTCTTTGCACACAGAGAGGTTCCCAGGCCACCTACAATTTAAACTTCAGTAAGGCTCGCATCTGATTCCTCTAACCCAAATTAAAACAGCTGTAAACTTCTCTCCAACATTGGACGGGCCAAGCAGTAGGGTCCAGTTGGCAGAAACAACAACTTCTGCCCAGACAGCGAGATTTCTAGGACACCTACCATCATGAAACATCGCCTCTAGCTCCTGTCGAGGCTCTCCTCTGACTCCTGTTGAGGCTAACTGTGCTAGTCATAGTCCACCAGCCTAACAGTCTGTTTGCAAAAGAATCAACAAGCTGACTTGCTATTCATCAAGACACCAACGAACGACTGCTAGCCATAACAACGTGAAGACAGCGAAAGTCAGTAGCGACAGAACGTCAATAATTTCAAACAAGCCTAAACTGCAATCACTACATTGTTTACCTGAACAAGTCAACGAAACGAATCTACAAACTTGTTTCTGCATACGCAAGGAGAACAATGATTGAAATTTTGCTTATTCTGAGGGCCTAAAGAAATCATTACATTTTGTTGTTGCATATGCTCCTGAAACTGTTATTCATTCCAAAAAAGAGGAAACCAAGATTTTCTACAAAATATAAATAAGCGAGAATAAAGTTGCAGTGACAAAGAATTCCGCCTGTTCTACCTATCGAATAATTAGAAGCGCTGGTGATTAGCTGTGCTAAACACAATCTCAACCTGGGTTTTGATTGCAAAACTAACAGGTCTCCAACCGAGGCTAACAAAAGATGTCGGAAATCAAAAAGGAATTGTCATAATACTGTTCAAGCCATACAACTGTGATTCAAGCGGGACGCTCAAAAAAATCTCAGAAGGGAGGAGCAGAAAGTGACTTGAGATTAGATGAGATTATTTCATGCAATTAGTTTTTCTCTGAACAGCTGTGAGAGCTCCCAGGAGGTCTGAAAGGCTCTATTTAGAACAAACCATCCTTAGTACCGTTTACGAGAAGATTTTAACTATCTGAAGAGAGAGTTCTGTAAATGCTACAGTATAACTCCATGAAAAGCTTCATTGCAATAGATTTAAGACATGTCAATAAGTCTAGCAGAACTAGCCTAACTTTTCTGTGGACAGCTTTGCAAGATCCCAGGAGGCCTGAATGGCACTATTTAGAACAAAACATCCTTAGTTTACGAAAGGTATTAGCAACTAGAAGAGAGAATACCCTAAATGCTACATCATAAGCCCATGAAAAGCTCAATTCCATACAACAGATTCAAGACCTGTCAATGTATCGAACAGGCCTCTCCAAAAGCTCTCTTCCAACAGCTGTGAAGCTCCCAAGAGGCCTGAACGGCTCTATTTAGAACAAAACATCCTTAGTTTACGAGAGGTTTTAGCAATTGGAAGAGAAAGTTCTCTAAATGCTACAGCACAAGCCAATGAAAAAGCTCCATTCCATACAACAGATAAGGCATGTCAATGCATAGAATAGGCATCTCCAAAAGTTTTCTTCTGACAGCTGTGAAGCTCCCAAGAGGCCTGAGCAGCTCTATTTGTAACAAATCATCCTTAGTACTGTTTGGGAGAGGTCTTTAGCGTTTCCAAGAGAGAGTTTCGTGGATGCTACAGTATAGCTCCATAAAAAAGCTTCATTCCATGCAATGGTTTCACGAAATGAGAAATGTCAACACATTCAACAGGCCTTGTCTAACTCTTTCTGTGGACAGCTGTAAAAGCTTCCAGGAGGTCTGAACGGCTGTAATTAGGAAAACACTATCTTCAGTACCGTTAAGACAGGTTTTTAGTGTTTGGACGAGACCGCTTTGCAAGATGCTACAGTACAATTACAAGCAATTGTTTCAAGAAATGTCAAGTTAGCTCACAGGCCCAGCTTAACTTTTCTAAAGAGCTGTGGAAGTTCCTAGGAGATCTTCGTGGCCGTATTCTTGGTACCGTTTAAAAGAAGTTTTTTAGTTTTTCGAAGAGGGAGGACCTATACCTTGCAATCATTCTCAAACTTTTATGCAATATACATATTTGTCTTAAGTTATGTTGAGTTTAAACCTTTTGTTCGTTTATGAATGTGTTCACTTTCATCAAACAATTTTTAACTATATTTGCATGAACTACCCCGCACTATCAACTAAATCAACGTAAAATCTAAGATTTTTGCAGGAAGTTTCGACGAACTTCTTTTGCCGCGCCAAGGAAGAAAAAAATTGTTCGACCACTGGTAATGTCATAATGCACCTCAAGCATTGGAATTTCATGTCAACATACCTCTCTCACATCCTTTTGAAATGGTGTACAGTTAAAACATCTCAATATACAGTATCGAATACTGACAACATTCACTTTGCAAATTTTTCATCTTGTGAACAAGGAAGTTATCGTCCGCGTAGTTTTCCTGCAAGAAAAACAAATTCATTTTTTACTCCCAATTGTCAAATTTCATCAATACCAAATGAGAGGAGAGACTTGTAGTGGGCCGCAAAGAGACTTCCATATCATACAAGAGTCGAATTCGTGGCCACAAAGGATTAAAATTAGTAACTGGTCTATCATTTAGATTTCGAGCGAAATAAAGAGAAACAACGCCAGAAACGTTTTGCAGATACCTAATTTGATAAGCAACGTAGTATTTTCGAAAGATCAGATACTCATGCCAACCTAATTACAATTCAAAGCGAGGCCTGAGTATGCTCCGTGCGGTTTCTAATCTGCGCTCAAGATATCAATGAGTCTCAAATGATCATGCAATGAGAAGCGCAAATGAGATAACAATCGACCATTTCGAAGCATACTACCTCAACATAAAGACCTTCCTTATTTACACGAATCTTCAGTTTCATCATTCATGGGCATCCAAAGGTACCGAAAAATTCCAATCAATTCAGTTTTAAAATAAATCAAATGTTCATTAAATCAAAACATGGCTAGGCCGTTTTCAACACCTCTACAAGGTGTCTCAAAAAAATTGTTCGACGTTTGATTAAATATTGAAAAATAAGGACAACATGAACAGGCTCATGGAAAGATAACCCTGTTCCTAAGATTATGAAATAATTTTAGAGACTAAAATCGTGCAAATCGGTTGAAAATTCACGGAGTTACGAGCTCTCGAAGATAAAAAATATGCAATAGCTGAAACCAGAGATCACTTGTATTGCAAAAAGCTCGAAAAAGGAGGTAAGAGAAGCTTATCCAATGTCATACCTCTCGTTGATATCAGAGCAAACCAAATACGACTTTTAAAGTAAATTCTTTCTTGCGATCATTCTTAAAATTCCTTAACATTGCATAGGTCCAAAAACAGTGGTTCAAAACAATATCGGCGAGATACTGAATCTGTTTCCTCAAAGCATCCATATGCTTGACAGTTAGGTTATCGAATACCTTTTTGAATCCCACTTGGTTCGCCCTGCAGCAATTGAGAAATAACAGAAACGACGGCCTATGGGACTTTTACTAAAAATGCCATTTCGAGGCCTCTGGTTTCAGCTTTCGCACAAACTTGAACTTCAAAAGCTTGTAACCCCATAAATTTTTATCGGATTTGCAAGATTCTTTTGTCAAAAATTAATTTAAAGTCTCAGGAAAAGGATGATTTGACCAAGGGTCCATTCAACATATCATAATCTTTTAGTATTTAATCAAACGTCCAACAATTTTTTTGAGACACCCTGTAGTTTCCGGTGCATTGGTACTGTTGACTTTGCAAATTGGGAATCTCCTCCGGTGTTTTGGAGAACGATTCTCAAATGGAAGGTGTTGTTGTACGGACATTTGAGTTGAAGATTGATCAATTTAGTTGTGCAGCAAAAAAGTCCTGACACCGCATCGTTTCGTTCCTCTTATCAGTCATAACAGGGGTACTTTTCGAGACATCCCCAACTCTTTACGCACAGCAAGCTCATAAACCTCGTTATTACGTCTTCACTTTTGAATACATGAATGCTTAAGATGATCTTTATAAGAATACAGAACAAAAAACGAATAAGGATAATCAAATGGTGTATGTCCTATGGCCCACTTTATGGGATATGGCGCTAGATACAGATAGTCAACGGCAACATTCAAAAATCAGTTTGATGCAAAGATTCGTTCATAATGATCGCAAGCGAAACCAAAACACCTGGATTATGAAACACGACGAATGAACGTGTTCGTATCCTCTCGGTTGGACATTGCCATACACTGCACATATTTCCTGTTGCAAATTGTCGCATCGCAGTGTTCCCTGCTTTTAGACATATCCACGAATTCATCAGTGCAAGCATCCTATGCTCCGACAAATGACATTGGCATCGTGTCCTTTTGTTTTCGATTTTTCTAATTTTTCGGCTTTAGAGATGTGTGATGTTACCAAACAAACTTTTTCCATCTAATTTAGCCATTGACTGAGAGATGAACATTTAGTTTTGAATATCGGCCTCATACTTCGTATTTTTTTTTTATTAGAAGGTATCTAGGCCAAGACGGCCTCTAACCTAATAACAACGAACATAACTACAAGATCAACTAAGTTACAATAATGTGAAATTAGTAACAAAGAAAATGTCAATTGTCCTGATAAAGATAACGATGATCTACATGGTGTTAATAATGGATAGCAAACATTAAGTGGTGTGAGTTTATTGCAAGGAAGATTCTGATTTCAGTCTGAAACATTTTAATAAGAAATTTGCTACCAAATTCAGGCAGCGTTTGTCCTCTTGGCTCAGTAACCAGATAAATTTATTCCACACACTGAGTTGGATTACATTTGGGAACAAATTTATTATTCTGGTTTCGAGACGTTTCCTGTCCTCGTGAAACTGTGGGCACATCATGACAAAGTGAACTTCATCACCAAGAACTTGAGTTCCAAGAGACAGACAGTATTTACAGTGTCTATCAGGTCTTGGTGTTTCATTTTTACCGAACCGTCCAGCTTCTATTTCAAGGTTATGTGCACTCATTCGTAACTTTGAGAAGCATTGTCTCTTTTTAAAGTCATTTATTACATCCAAATATGTTTCGAATTTGAAAACTGACTTTATCTGCGCATATTTCACAGTCCGCCAAATGCGTAGACTTTTTTGATTCATCTGGTATTTACATAACCACTTTCAATTACTGAGAGGCCCAAAAATGACGCCACAAGCTAAATCTCAACTAGGACCCCATTCACACTGGCACGCTAAACCAGCTTAAACTAAACCAAGTTATCGAATGGAGCCTTCTAATTGGTCAGTCCAACAAATCGAATGCATTTGATTGGCTGAAATCTAACTTCGCTTAGATAAAGTTGATTTACCATACCAGTGTGAATGAGGTATAGCTCTCTGAAACTAACCATGAGTGGCAGGACACTAGTTATTTGGATTATGTAGCATAAAATTCTTTTCTTACCTTGAAATGCCATAAAATTCTCTTCCTTGCCTTTAGCGGCCTTCATCAGCCTTACTTCCTTGCCTGGAACTGAAGAGCTCTATCACATGTGCTTTCAAAATGTTTGGGCCTAATTGAACTTTGTCATCTCCTGCGCATTGCTGTGCCTACGATTTCGAGACCGCTGCGTAGGTACAGCAATGCGCAGGAGATGACAAAGGTCGTTTACGTTTAGGCCCATGAGATGGAGCTCTTCAGTTCAAGGCAAGAAATATGGCTGAGAAAGGCTGCCAATGTCAAGGAAGAGAATCTTATGGCATTTCAAGGTAGGTAAAGAAGCTAAATTAACCTAATCTAATTTACTAGTGTCCCACCACCCATGAACTAACATGGATTGATAAGTGCTTGGTATGATGACGTTTAGATGACAGGCTTGGCTTGTTTTGAGATGCTGCTTCTGTCCAAAAAACCAGACTTACTGAAGGAAATTTTCGAATCCTAAATCCCTCATTTGGAGTAAAATGAACATAATCCTTTTCCCAGTTAGAATTTTGCTTAAACTTTGAGCAGAGATGGATCAGGAGTCGTCTGAGGGGGGGGGGGAGGATATTTTGCTTGCCAAGTGATCGACGTCTGCTATTTATTCAGAATTTGGTGCTCCCATGAAAAGTTGGAATTCTAATCTTTTCATATCTTCCAAAACATGGACCGGAACAGGTGAGGGAAGTCTGAAAAAAGAACAAAGTACCATATTTGAAACTGATTTTTCGGAGGGTTGTCATAACTCAAAATGATCCAAGTAACATCTGAAAAGATAGATCAAAAGCTCAAATCTTCAAAAAGGTTGGTGTAAAATTTTGTTAAATTTCTCGTTGAATTAAAGTGCTTGAAAGGAACCTTAGCCAATTTGCTGTAAATCGGCCATGGCAATTTTCTGATATCGTGGTAGGTTTCAAAATGGCGGTATTGATTGTGATGTCATCAAATTTCTAAATCCTTTACCAGAAGAGCTACAGATTTCTGCTTGCAACCATAATTTAGACCTTCATAAACTATTTTTTTTCTATTCATAATAAATTAAAGTTAAACCCAATTTCATTAATACTGTACCGCTCTTGGTGTAAGAAGACACAAGGTCATCTGGCCTACACCAAGAACGGCACTTACAATATTCAAATACAAATTCAAACGTAAAGGAAACGAAGCAAAGATTAAGGGAAACAAAGCGACTGGCAATTCCACACCAAACTCAACACATGCTATGTGTCTAACCCATATATCACAGGTCTAATATCAGTTTTGTACCATCACATCGAAACTGATGGTACAATGACGATGGACGTAAAGCACTATGGGAGCATTTGAATGGTTTGGTGTGTAACTGTCTAGAAGATAGGAAGGAGAGCTGCTAGACTGCTAGATAATGAACTATGGTCATAAACTATGGTTTTCTTGAAGATTGTATCAATTTTCCTCAAGTAATTTAAGATTAACGATGATTCTAACTTTTTCAAAATTTTCGATGAATTTTTACAAAAATAATCAAAATGACACCATTTTGAAAATATCAAGATGTCAGAAAAAATTGCCATGGCAGATTTACAGCAAATTACTTAAAGTTCAAATGAAGTCATTCAATTCATGGAAAACTTTTATACAATTTTACAATCACCTTTTTGAAGATTTGAAAGGTATTTCAGCGCCATAGTTAAGCTGATACCTTGTTTGTATTCATTATGTTTGCTTTCAGGAAGCTTTGTGCGATCAGGCTCGAGAGGTTCTTTTTGGGTCACCCGGTAATGGACCTTTTAGCTATTCTGAAAAAGAATCTCAATCGAACGATACTTTGCTACGTTTTGTAGAATTTTCGAATGTGCACAATAGTGATAGAAGCTCTAACGCCACTCGATCGAACCTCGCGTATAAAAATGTATAAAAATAACGCTCGATCCAGGCTCTTTTCCTGAATAGCTAAAAGGTCTATTCTCGAAAATTCTCATGCCTACATTATTACATGTCAGTGCCCATGGTTCTTTACAAATCAGGCTAAGAAAGAGATACCACAAAGGTTAAATCCTTTGCCGTTTGGTGTGGTTTCTGCGCAATGTGCTACATTCGGCTAAAACTAATTATAACAGTAATCAACTGTCATTATCCAACCTTTAAACCAATCAAAGTTTCCTAATAATCGATTGAACGGAAATTAAAGTTTCCAAATAACTGGAAAGAGGAAACGGGAAATCTTGTTTCCTTGGACTATAGTGAGTGTATTACGGATATAAGAAAGGCAATGAATGGGTAGAAGCGAGTCCTTTGCTTGTAAAATGTCCCAATAAATGCTTGTCCCATTCGTTCGAAGATTGCAAATCAATGGCGAGAAAACTTTATTCCTCTTTGTCTGGTCTTTTGCCAGATTTTGAGCCAAAAACATAAAAGGGAAAATGAAAAAAAAAGGTTTGAAGAGACATACAGATTTCCACTAAAGCGGTCAGTTATCTTCTAATCATCCTCGATTTTTCCATTTTCCTATTTCAAATTCATCACACTTTGCACGCTGCGTATGAGAGCAATAACACGAACACAATTTGAGCAAAGGTAGTCGAAAATATTTCTGGTTTTCTGTCATGATTGAAAAGGGACACAAAGAATAGACCACTCCAATTTCCTCTGGGCATCGTGAACGAACATTTCCTCCTCTGTGTTCACCATTAAGTTGACATTCCGTCGTTATTGATGGAGCCATATGAAAAACATTGCCCTAATTTCACAGACTTTCAGATAACCTTTAAGCCTTTTCGCAGTGCATTATGGAGCAGCAACAGAAAGTGTTGTGGCGCAGTGGTGTGATCCCCTGACTTTGCAGCCAGAATAGTCAGGCTGAGTGGGTTCGATACCTGGTAGGGCCCCGCCACTTGAGCGTCATGACAAGGGGTCGCGGACTCGATTAGCGCTTAGCTATATCTGCGATCCTAGCGCTTGGCGTTGAAAATCGCAACTTCACCTTCACCAAGACCTAGTGGTTATCAGAGAGTCATCAAAGGCTCCGATAAGCCAGGAAGTCAGCCATCATTGAAACTAATGTGTAATTCACGGGGAGGGGGGGTTCTTCCATAGTAAGGGTACCTGGGGATGTGCCGCCCGCAAGGGTATACTTTTTTGGACTCCTAGTCTAGCCAAGGGTATACTTTTCGGCAATTTTAGTCGAGTTTAGTCTAGGCAAGGGTATGCTTTTTGGCAATTTTGCTCAAAGAAATATCAAAATTCGTTAATTCCTGTAAAAAAAGCCTAATTTTTCAAAATTTTTGTCCAGAGAATGCGAAAATTTGGCAAGTTTTGCCTAGAAAGCGCCAACTCGGGGCACTTTTGATGGAGAAAGTCGTCTAGCTAAGGGTATCATTTTCACAAAACTTGGTCTAGCCTATGGCTACATCTTGAAACTGTGCCCCCCCCCCGTGGTGTAATTGCAAAACTTACCAATTGTAACTCCTTCGTTCCAATTCCCAATATGAAATGGATGAATCAGAGGAAATCTGGAAGGCAAATTTTAAAAAATCAGGCTTAAAGAAATAAATAAAGAAAAAGGTGGGGTACAATGTTTCGGTTGAAGTAAGATGAGTAAAACAAGGACATAGATCACAAAGCGAGACATTCGTAATGATTAACTGTTTTATTAGCAGCCACGAATAGACATCCTGGGAAATAGTATGGAAATAGGTAGGGCAAAGAATATTGGTTGCACAGTTTAGAAGGACGGTTGAACTACAAGAAGATGGGTAAAACAAGGACACAGCTAATAAAAGCTGGACACTTCCTTGGTTCGTGCTAGTCAGTCGTAACGATAACTGTTTTGTAAAGAGCCATGAATAGAAATCTTAGGAAAAGTATGGAAATAGGAAGGGTAAGGAATATCCGTCGCACAGTTTGGAAGGATTCAGCTGTCAAGAAATGCTACAGTTAGCAAAATCTGTGAGAGAAAACGTCGGTCAACAATACAATCAAAATAAATAATTGATTGTCGGCTTTTTCCACAGTGGAAATTAATAATCAGGTGGGCTGGATTAGAGAGTGTTGCTCTATGCAATGATGAGCGTAATCTTCACTTTTTACATGCACCAGCCAAGGACTCAAAATATATTCTTTTCGGTGAATAACATTCACAAAGAAATGCAAAAATTAATAGACTTTTGCAGTCGCGCGAACGACAACTTGTCTAAATCACTCTTCACGATTATACGGCAAACTACTGCGTGCCTTGCATGGATTAAGGCAAAGAATGGCCTTCGCTACACTAACAGCGCTTTCACTATCAAAAGAGAATATAATATGTAGATGCGCACTGTGACAAGACAATAATCCACAGCAAACTAAAAACTTCTACATGTATCAATTCATAGGTGAGGTCAAGAGTCGTAGCTATTTATCGCCTGTGTTCACACACTTAGTGTTTGCGATTTACATTAGCCATAGCTTCAAGGTCATTTACTGTAAGATTAGGAAGAAGTAAACAATTATAAGGCCGGCAAAACTCACTTAAACAAAACTGAAGCTACACCTTTGTAAGAGCTGAAATAGCATTCTCATCAACGGTAATGAAATATTGCTACAGTAAGGCAGCTTGTAACGCTGACGAAAAGAGCAAAATTTGGACAGGCTGCATGCAGTCTCGACACTCCTCCATGAAAGTGTAGCGAAGGAGTTTTGAGGGTGCAAACAGGCTAAATTTGTAGGCAAAACTAAGATAACGCTGCATGAAAATTTTTCATTTTTCTTCACCACTCTCTCTATGTTTATGTGTACCTAGATGAAGTTGCGGGTTAACGGTGCCGTGCGCCGGTACCACTAAATAGCAAAGACCTAATCAAGTCCATGATCCCTCCCTAATCATAGCGCTCAAGATATGTTTAGTCGTTACATTCTATGGCGTTGAAAGTATTTTCAAGATAAATACTATCGATCGTTTTGCTATTAATACATCGCAAAATGCCCCATCGGTATTTGAATCGATAGGAATAACTTGTAGCCTCGCGCCACTGTCCCAGTTATTGCAACAACAACAACAACAACAACAACAACAACAACAACAACAAAATTTTTATCTTTGCTCATACTGGGACTTTTGGACTTTCACATCAAAATTTTGAGATGGAAATGAATAGATTTGTGCGTACCCTCTGGAACGAGGCTGCGGAGTAGTCTCAGAAGTGAGGCAAGCAATCCTCGATACTTGAAAATTGTCACTGCATTTCATTCATTTCATTTTATAATATTTATACAGGGTAAGTATTCAATACAAAAAGTGAAGTTGATTTACAAACTGCCCTGTTACAAAAGAAAATAAGCTATAAAAATTACAATTTCAAGATAAAAATTTGTATACAAAAGTAAAGTAAAAGGAGATGTGAGACAGTGCTCAGGATTTGTCATTTTTCAGTGACGATTTGAATTGGGTGAAAGTATTTGCCATCTTACGTTCTCTAGTTAGATCATTCCAAAGTTTAGCTCCTCTATAAGAGAAGCATTTTTGGCCACACGCAGTTCTTAGAAAAGGTACATCGAGGTCAGTGCTGGTATTACGAAGCTGTCTAGCGCTGGTATCAGATAACCTTTGGAACAGTCCTGTAAGATACTCAGGTGCTTCATGGTTAATAGACCTATAGACCATTTTCAATGTTTCAGTTTCTATGAGATCGTTCACAGTTAGCCATCCCAACTGCTTGATGATGGGTGGTGCAGACATTCTGTAGGGGCTATTTGTCACGATTCTGGCTGCACGATTTTGGAGCTTCTGAAGCTTGTTGAGTGCTGTGGTGCCAGCAGTGAAGTTCATGGAAGCTAATTGGTCTTAAAAGTAAGGAACTCCTGGTTCACAGTGAAAGGTTTGTTGACTCTTGGATTCATCTGGACACTTGCAGCATTTGGTCATGGACAGTACCAATAAAACTAAAAGTTTGATGTTTTTTAGCATCGGAAGTCCCAGCCGGCAACTAAGGCCTATCCGCCATAGCCAAGAGGTCGTACAATGTTGACATGGTTTCTATATCGAGTCATGAAATCTAAGCAGGAAAAACTTAGTCCCAATTTTCAATTTGAAAGTCCGTGAGTCGTAGTTGGAGCGTCCATCAGCCTACTACGAATATGCAATCAGTCTAAACAACTTGTATGGAAACGTGGAAAATGAATGGATGGAAGAAAAAAGCTAAGCTAACTAATGTCTAGACTTGTAATATTTGGTTGTAAAATAATGAATCATTTCAAATGTGGGAATTGTATCAAAAGAGAGAAAAAGAGAAATAAGAAATTAAATGAAAGTTTTAACGCAATGTAATATATCATTAAACTAAAAACTACAACGAAATAAAAAAGGAAGAAAGTTTGAATCGAAAATGAATTGTTGACCAAAGTTGAAATTAAATTAATGGCATGGCAACAAAGACAAAAAGGCGGAGAGAAACATTGAATGATACACTATGAAATCAGGATACAGTGTGAGTGAATACAGTGTATCATTTGGTTATTAAGTGAAAACATTACATGAAAATGAGAAAGAAGGAATACAAAATTAAGATAAACTTTGCAGAATCATAATAACATTTGTTTTAACTGATAGAATTTATATGATTGCTCTTTCCAAATGATTTTATTAGTGGTTTCAAAAACGGAAAATGTATAAAATCACGTCTTTATCAATTTGTTTTAATAACGATGTATCGCAAAAGGTCAAGATACCCTTGAGGGAATTGGAAAAGATCAGATTTGGAACGGAAACAAGGGACAGATTTGGACAAACGATAACAGGAAAGATGGAAAAAGAGAAGATCTATACGGACAAAGCAAGACTCTGGTGCCAATGCGTATCAAATAGACGGGGGTAAGAGGAAGTGAGAAGCTGCGAAAAATCTTTAAAAGGGGTGTCAACAAGGGGAGTTGAAAAGCGGGGGTTCCATTGGAGGCAACTATACTTGATAAGTAGTAGTTTTATAGTTTGATACGGCAAAACATTTTTCACACTGTTTGTTAAATTTCAAAACTCACACAACTACAGCAAAATCACGAAATAAAACCTCTAAATAACTTAAAAAGTCACGATCTATCAATCTAAGATGAAAACAAAATCTAACCAATCCAGATTAATATTGTGAACAAAGATGTTGGAATGATTCAACTGGTACTTGAATTGTAATCAGTCTTACAATCTAAAAGCAAATACCAAAATCCGACCAATCTAAGATCACGCAGAAAGAGATAACAATTTACAGTACAGATTAAGAAATAGATGATGAATCTTTAAGGATGGATACCAGGATCCAACCAATCCTAATTAAGATTATGCGCAAACGGCTAACAACATAGCACGGATTACGAAATAGACGATGATATTGGTTCACTTGATAGACGAATTGCCATCAAAATCGCAAGCTATCTACAAATACCACAATCCAACCAACCAAGATTAAGATTATGCAAAAACAGATTACAATAGATAGTACGGATTAGGAAATAGATGATGAAATAATTTCACTGACCGACTTATTGCAGTCAAACTTGAAAACTAATAGCAAAAGCCAAAATCCAACCAATCCAGATTAAGGTTATGAGATAACAATATACACTGTAGTATGGCTTAGAAATACAAGATGTAATGATTTCAATGATGGACCAAATTGCAATCAAAATTGCATTCTAACAGCAAATAGCAAAATCTAGCCAACCCAGATTAAGATTATGCAAAAACAGATTACATTACAGCGTGTCCCAAAAACATGTGTGCTGTTTGGGAAGCTGCTGCGGAGGAGCCATACATCCAATTCTTCCGTTTTTAAGATTTGTAATAGAACAGTCTTTAAATTAACGTTTGACGCCAAGTTTGAGTAAATCTGATCAGTAGCTGCTGGTTTATGTAGCAGGAAAGTCAAAATCATTGGCTGCATCAAAACCAGAGAATTCATTATTCTCCATTTTGTTAAAATTCAAATAAATTAACTGAAAAAACTTACTTACCCTAATTTGCTAATGACAGGAAAGTCAAAATCATTGGCTGCATCAAAACCAGAGAACTCATTGTTCTCCATTTTGTTAAAATTCAAATAAATTAACTGAAAAAAACTTACTTACCCCAATTTGCTAATGCTCGTAAGTGAAACAGATAGTCATTAATTAGATTTGGTGATAACCAAGAATATTGAACTTGTTTAGGTTGCTAGAAATAGTGATTTGAAACACAAGTGCTGCTGGCCATGACATGCATGCATTAGTTATTTTGCTTTCTCAAACGTGATAAAGTCGTTTTAAACCAGCAATACTCGTTGTTCAACAGGCTGCCTGGTCGATATTCTTATTTTGTAGTCATTTATAACTCCCAAATGTGCTTCCTGACATAACTGCAAAGTATAAGTCCATTTTATGCAAAAATTCATGTTATAACATTACTGTAAGTACAAATTCAAGTAAAGATCATCTGCTTTTGAAACAACGACTGATTCTGACTAGACTTATGCCTTTTCGTCCCTTGTTTCCCTGCGTTTTTTGATTTGCTGATATCACTTGGTCAATAGGGACTCATAATGTTACGCTTTAAAAGTGGGCCCACTTTTTCAAAATGGCCTAAACAGGTGGGAGTTCTCGTACACTCAACAAAGTCGCTTCATAATCTGGTTTAAAGAGCTCGAACATTGAAAAGGACACTTTTAGTACAAAGAATGATGTTGTCTTGACCTACAAAACGCAAAATGCATACATTTCAGACAGTAATCTTTCTCTGTAGAAGCAAAATGGTTCCATCGAAGCTGCGAGAACTCCAGGCTTCTTCAACCGTTCTTTAAGAGCAACAACAACAACATTCTGAATAGCGGCCCCTGATTGGTTAAAAACTGAATTCTAGCGATTTGATTGGTGAATACGGAACCACCCTACGCGGGCCTAAAGTGGGCCCACTATTCAAGAGTAATGTTATCAGTCCCTCTTGACCAAGGAACGCAGGGAAACAAGGGACTAAAAGGCATCAGTCTAGATTCTGACTTTCTTTCTCGATCAATCAGCAACCACTTGTCAGATTTTCTCAAATTCGGCGCCAAACTCTGAGTCGAAATCTCTTCTACTGAAAAATTTGAAAAAAGGAAAGTTGGAGGATTTATGGCTCCTTCCCAGTAGCCACTCAAACGGCGTACATCTTTTTTCGGACACCTTATACACAGTACGGATTAGGAAACAGATGATGCCCCGATGAAATGAAGCATGCGATAATTAGATAACAAAGTTGACAGAGTTTTAAAACAAGCACAAAATTGTTGTAAACAACTGTGAATTGAGTTAATTTGAGGTGAAATGAAAAGGTACAAGTCTTAATAATAACCTTGAGTTGGTTGACATCGATATAGCTATTAGTTAAGAAATCATACTTAAGGAGTGAGAAGGTAGAGACTGCAAAGACTGAAAAACAGGAAGAAAAGGGTCGGCAAGATCGAAGAGAATACGCAAGTTGCCATCATCTCAAAGCTTCTCTTTAGCAAATAGTAACAATGTGATTTTATATAACATAGCAACGGAAACAAAGTTAGAATAATGTGTATGAAGTCACGGGAAACTAGCATTCAATTTTTGAGTGCCGGGGTCCAAGAAAAGTGAACAGATTTAGTCGGGCCCAGCGGTGAAAATTTAGGCTGTGACGTCAACAAATTTCTACACTGAAAGTAGAAAAGCAATAGATTTCTGCCTGCCACCATATTGAAGACCTTCATAAACTATGGCTTCTTGAAGATTGTATCATCTTTCGCCTGCTATTCTAGAACTCACTATGAATTTGGTTTGTTCAAAAAACTTCCATAAATTCTTTGAAAATAAACAAGACATCGAAAAGTGTCCATGGTAGAGTTTGAACAAATTGGCAGAGACTCATTTCAAGCCATTCAATTCAACGAAAAAGTTGCTCGAATTTTACACCGCCTTTTTAAAGATCTATCTATGCTTACATTGTTGGGGAGATGGAGTGCTGACCCTTTTGTTTTGGCCGATTGTGATTCAGCTTTGTTGAGAGCGAATCAACGGTGGGGCTCACACTGTCATGCGCATCTTTGCTATTGTCTTCTCCTCTCGTTCTTGGCGGTCAAGCTAATTTGCATATCACGTCATTGAACTATATCGTTACTACACATGCGATCTGGAGCCCTTTTTAGGGGATTCCTCGAGACTCGCAACTTAGCCTGCTCGTATCCCCAACAAGGATGTGAAATTTTTGTTTCAGCAATTTATCTGTCAGCCTAGGAGAATCATCGCTTCTCTGAAAAGATACTTGCGGCAAAGATAAAGCAATTCGTGTTCCCACTGTCATTGACTATTAAGCGAACATTTTGGACTTTTCAAGAATGAAAATGAATAAATATGCACTCCAATCTGGTAGCTGTGAGAAAATTTACAGTGTTGATTTAATGGACATTCCTTTTCGACAAATGATACGTCTTAAATGATGAATATTGAACCTTCACCTATCCTAAGCCGTCTTTTATCGCAAATAATTAGGTTAGGTCAATCCATCTGCAAAAAAACTATAAAATTTCCCCACGATCAGTAAAACAAGGGTCCTTACCTAAAACGTAGAACGGGCTATCTAGGAACAAGGAATTGGGACATCAAGGAATCGACGATAGGGGTATCAGGGAATGGGGAAATAGAGATCAGTTCAAAGTAGAAGCTTATTCAGTTCAAAGTTACGTCAATCCATCTGCCAATGAAAGAAACTTTGAAACCTCCCAAACGATCGGTGCGTTCCGTAAAACAAAGTCTTATCTCTAAAGAGAGATTGGGGAACTAGAGATCAGGGAATTGGGGAATCGTGGGAAGGGGGACGGGAGAACAAAAGAATATCACTCAATGCAGAATCAAGTGCATCCATCTGCCAGTGAAACCTTGAAAATTTCTTCATAATCGGGAAAAACAAAGGGAGAACCGCGGCATCTTTATATCACTCCATTCATGGTTAGATGATTTGTAATGAAACCCTAAAATTCAATCTTGTAATCCTTAAAACAAGAGTGATTACGTACTGAAATGTGCAATAGGCAATGAGAAACGGGAAATCTAGGAACGGACGATTCAAATAAACTAAACTATAAGTAAGGCAATACGGAAAAAGGATGGAACAAGAGAGAGGTAGACACTATTCGAATATTCTCATTCCATCAAATAGTGCTCTATTTGAAACATGAAACATAAAAGGATCAAACGATTTTGACTTGTCATTCTACAAAATTTAATAGCTCCCTAGAATGATTTATCAAAACAAAGAAATGTGATAGAATGTAGAATCCCTAGAATCCCTTAGTACATTTTTGTGGATTCCTCTCTTCCTTTATTCATGATTCTTCGAATTCCCTGTTCCATGATTCCTTTTCTCCCTGTTCTCTATTCCCCTTTTAAGATCAATCAGGATAAAATAAAGAATGATTCGATCTGCCAATAAAACTTTCCTGGCTTTCGGCAAAACAACTGCTAAACTCGGTGAGCTAGTGATGTCACTAGAAACAGAGTCGCAACGTCTGTCATTCATTTGCTTCATGCAAGTATGATGATAGAGGACACGCTCCAGAAAAAACAAGCTTGGTCATTAGCATATTATAGAAACTTATCGGCCATTCTAATGTTAACTTTCCCACAGTACTGGATCATTACGCTGTTCAGTCTTTAGACTGAAGACGATGAGTCCCTTGTATCCCTGCAGTAAACCTTGCTCAAGATGGACTCATTATGAAACAGTAAAAAACCTGCCCCTATCTTGGGCATTCGATCGATGGAATCATGCATCATCGAACGACTGCCGTAGCTCTGTTCAATGGTCACTCCTCGGAAAGAAAATGCAACAAAAATCACGTTAAGCAGGCGTTTCATCAAAGAAACTTGGTATAAATCTGAAAAAGGAGGTTCACTTTACCTGGTGAGTGCAAAGTAAGTCTTTCAACGCTATATTTTCCATGTTTTTAAGACCAAAACAAACCAGTGCAATTTACAACGACCTGCCACAGCAACTTCCTTCAAAATCTAGTCAACTACATCATTCGAATTGAAAATTCGACAGCATTGTTCTTGGCCAAATCTCGCAATCTGATTGGTACTTTAGGAATTGCAAAGTTTGGGCCTAAAAAGGGTCAGGTTTTTAAGAGTAATATTATGAGTCTCTGTTGACTGAAGCGCCAGCGAAACAAGAGACTGATCGTCACATGTCTACTCAGTCTTCAGTGCCGAACAGAAGCCTGAATTCCCTGATTATTAGCCATTCTCCAGAAGAATCCGAATCGAACAATATACCTGTTTACACTTGGTTGAATTTTAATAGAGTATTATTCTAGGACAGAACAGAAGCTGCGCACGCATGCGCAAACTCTCGGTCGATGACGTCATTTACGCAGTTTCTGCTCTGTCTTATCTTAGTAGATTTCATCTGATTTCCCATGATCCTTTGTGACGCAAAAGCCGACTCTCGTCTCATTTCAAAGTAATCTTTGGCCAAAAATCCGCTGCTTTGCTTTTTGCTCGGGGTGAGAAAAGGTTTCACAGTTTTTCGAAATTTCAGGTGGGACATCTGTTCATCATTGGAGAGTACTTCCATTTTAAAGCACCGAAAAAACTGAGAGTTGTTTAAATTTAACATTCGAAGAATAAATAACTTACACTACCATTTGACATGTCTGGTCCTGCTTCATGTTCTTGATCGTAGCTACGCGGAAATTCGCCAGAACATTGAAGCCTAGAAAATAGAAAAGGCAAAGTGAGTACAGAGTGCAAGTATAAAGTGCTAGTTAGACCCCGTCTCTATCAAGCTTCTCTCTGAAACGCCCGTCCCCTCTAAGCCAAAATCTTAGATAAAACCTCGCTATATACTGAGCCCCGCCCCACATACATGAACTTCTATAGGTTGCCAACGATTTTCCATATACTTAGCTGAGCAACTTCGCATGTTAATTTGGGATAAGAATTGTGCCAAATTTGTGTGTTGACTTAAAAATTTTAATTTTATTTGGACTAAAAAATATCATTACCGGCAGTGTTCTTACCCAGAAATATGAAATATCGAACTTACCTCTCCGCATGTGCATGTGCTGAGTGCCCCCCCCCCCCCTCGAAGAAATTTGTGCCATCGAAAATCTCACCTCATACATAACTAGAGATAGGATTTTACAGATGATAATCTACTATATGGGGGGGGGACTTTATTCAAAGCAACCAGCACTATGTTAGCCTACGCGTAGACCCATTATTCCAAAAGAAGAAAGGGTCTACGAAACAAAGAGCAAAGGCTTCCTTCGGCCGCCCAATTAATTATTCTAATCCTCCTTTCAAATTATTTGTGAAAGGCGTCCAAACAAAGGTTGCATAAATTAAGTTTCCAGAAATCCAGAAACCTCGAAGCAAGCTTCTCTCTTTGTTTCGTAGACCCTTTCTTCTTTTGGAATAATGGGTCTACGCGTAGGCTAGCACTATGTTAAATCAAGGATGCGTCTGTTCAGTTCATTTTCAGGCATATCTTTTTCAACATTGTAAACCAAAGTCATGGTTTTACAAATATGGCAGTCGGTCATTATGGCAACATGTGAATTTATCGGCTACAATAAGGCTTTTTGGTCATAGGTCACGGACTAGGTGAACAAATGGACGTCGTAAAGTTGAAAATGCACCATAATACTTAATCCATTAAATCTCTTTTGATCTGCAATTGTTTCGGTTTACAAAATATTAGATATTTGGTACAAAAAGTGAGCGAGTTCAGATAACAATTTCAAATGTCATTCGCTTGACCTGTTTAGCAATATCATCGAAATTTCAAAAGATGCGAACAAATTAATCCATAGGAAAGAAAACCAGGGCACTGTTATGAAGCTACTTAGTGATACAAGCGAGGAAAGATTGCTGAAATTGAATTTTTACTTAAGACAGCAGGGAAGTTTATACTGAGCACTGTTTCAACGATCAGTTTTGTTTTTATCATTATAAACTATTACCTCTATAAGGCAAAGTCAACCAACTAAATTGCGGGGAGAAGGCCATATCGCATCAAGGGGCCATCGAACTATGCGTATAAAGCTGAAATCAAATTTAGAATGAGCTCAGGATCAAGGCCCTTAGGTAGCTATTAGGTGAGATGAAAGGTGACTCAAATTAAGGAGACCAAGTTTGATTGATTCAAAGAGATAAAATCACTGGCAACCGGGTAATGTTTCTTAGCATAACCAAGGTGAAACTGCTCATTTTTCATGAAGATCCCAAATTTTTAGATTATTTTTTCGAAATCCTGCGTCATTGCGTTGTGACGTCACAATGAAATTTATGGGATCAACAGTGCTCTCGTCAGCTAAGAATCCTCCGTTAAAACTTGGTTATCCAGGCAGATTTAAGCAGATTTTGGTTAGG
This sequence comes from Aurelia sp. 3 sensu Dawson et al. (2005), assembly GCA_964020215.1. Taxonomy (NCBI): domain Eukaryota; kingdom Metazoa; phylum Cnidaria; class Scyphozoa; order Semaeostomeae; family Ulmaridae; genus Aurelia; species Aurelia sp. 3 sensu Dawson et al. (2005). The sequence continues at coordinate 2,252,720 of OZ026581.1, forward strand.
TTGTAGAGCAAGAAATTCTGCATTGACTGATGTAAATTGGACTTTTGTATGTTTTATTTGTGATAGTTCACTTACTGAAGATGCTATTATCGCTTCGAAGGATTGTTGTTAACTATATTGTGACGTCACAACACAATGAAATTTCACAACAAAACACGAAATTTCACAAATAGCATCAAAATTTGGAATCTAAATGAAAATTGGATCTAGATTAAAGTCTTACTGTCGCTATATAAAGAACAGCAAAACCAATGACAACTTGTAAATTTTACATCCATAGAGTGTCCCTCAGTAGACTGATTACATGTCGTAATTGCGCTCCTTGATAAACTGATAATCGCTATAACTAGACTGATTACATGTCGTAATTGCGCTCCTTGATAAACTGATAATCGCTATAACTAGACTGATTACATGTCGTAATTGCGTTCCTTGATGAAGTGATAATCGCTATAACTAGACTGATTACATGTCGTAATTGCGCTCCTTGATAAACTGATAATCGCTATAACTACGACTCATGATCAAGCTTTTCGAAAGATCGGCCAGTTGGGGCTAGTTGAGGCCAGCCTCGTAATGATAATTCCAGTTCCGCGGAATACACATAAAGTGGGTGTTCGTGGCTGGCAAATTATCAAGCATATCTTTGATCTGTGATGTTGTTTTTTTCTTTGCCAGGTAACTCCCAAGTGCTCCCGTCTCTTGATGGCATTCTTTCATGCATTCATTATGGGCTCGGAAAACAGAATCATTTTGTGGAATCGACTTTTCGTATAGCATAGGTCGCAACACTGATCCTCTCTCGATGAATCAGATCACAAGTAAAAGGTCCTGCGACCTGATTCGTCTTGCCATTTTTGCGGTGATTTTGGCTGGATTTTCAGTTAGTTTGATTATCAGGCCCACATGAAGCGCAGTCGCGGCATCCAATTCAATGAACGAAGCGGAAACTGGGACTGAGGTAGTTAGTCTATCCCCTCAGTACGCAAACATTCAAAAAGAAGTTTTAGAAATGGAGAAACTCACATTTTCTTGGAAAACATCCATTGTTGCAAATACGGAAATGACATCTGGGGCGAAGCAAGGAATTTCTTGCAATTGTTGAATCCAAACAATGCATCACTGAATGACACTCCAAACAAAGAACCAAACAATGCATCAATCTGAAACAATAAATAGTATAAACCACAATGAGATCTAATAAGCAAACGAGATAAGTCTATGAAATTTTCTATTGGTTACATTATCTCCAAGAACAATGGAGCAATGAACAATACAAACCATAATCTATGAGGTCAAATAAACAAACGAAATATGTCTATGAAATTTTCTATTGGTTACATTACCTCCAAGAACAATGGAGCAATGAACAATACAAACCATAATCTATGAGGTCAAATAAACAAACGAAATATGTCTATGAAATTTTCTATTGGTTACATTATCTCCAAGAACAATGGAGCAATGAACAATACAAACCATAATCGATGAGGTCAAATAAACAAACGAGATATGTCTATGAAATTTTCTATTGGTTACATTATCAACTTGAAGAGCAACAGAACAAAGGGCAATGCAAACCAAAACCTATGAGATTCAATAAACAAACGAAGAAGTCTTTTCAAATTTCCGTTGGCTATGCTATCTTACAGAAGAATGGAACAATAAACAAACGAGAGAAGTCTATAAACAATCTTGTTTGCAAAAAATGATGAAATTTCACCACATTATTTGTTGGGGAAATTTTGGGGACACGGACACATTTCCCATAACTTCCAAAAAGGGAAATGGAAATTTCCGTTTGCCTTCAACTTTCCATAGAAATTTGACCATTTCCCTTAAATTTCCACCAAAGAACTATGGGGAAATTTTCAAGTTCGTAATGTTATCAAGAACAATGAAGTCGATCAGTACCAATTTCCAGCGAAACCTAGCTGAACTTATTATACGAAAGGACCCTTTATCTCTGGAACATCAAAACACAACGGACTCATCTCGTCGCTACATGCAACCATTATTAACAGAATTGTTGCACATTTTGCACTTTTTAGAAAGCAAAGGTGAATTTGCAAAGGCAACGTGATTTTAAAGCTGCTAGAATTGATTAAATGCGCTCACAAGGAATGAATTCTATCTTTGAGAATATCAATCGCTTTTGATATCAGAGACATTCGCTTTATAGTAAAGTTGCATGCAGGATAGCAAAGGCAAAGGCGATTGCCTGGCCTGCCGAGGAGTTATTGCACAGCCCTTCCATCTAAGAGTTTCATTTTCACTAATGGAAACATTTCTGCAACATAAAAACATGTCTCAAAATATCCATGAAACTTTCTTCACACAATGTGAATTTTGAGTTTCAACTTGTGTCTGAAAAAGGTCTTAAAGGGGCTGTGTCCATATCACAGAGATTTTCCACTACTTTTTTCAAAATATAGGTTTTACTTTGAAGATGGACTCTTGAATTTTCTAGAGAAATAAACCAAACACTCATACGTTGTAGGATTGCAGAGATATTGGTGGATTTTTAGAAGTAATTTTATTGTGGATTCACCCCACCCCACCCAACAAATCTTAGCGGAACACAATGGCCACGTGTGGGCAGCAATATAGATCATAGAGATAACAGGTTTGCTTACGGTTTCATGACCCTGCCCCTTTAACTATCACTGTTTTATGGCAGTACGCTGAAAAAATAAACATCTGTCGATGCCTATCAGTTCGTAATGTGCATTACGGAGACAGTCCATCTATCATACAAATGCGCAAAAAGTTTGTTTAAAGCATAGATTTTCTTTTTCACTCATTCTAAACTACTGAATTTTTCACTAAACTATAACTATATCAACTTAGCAAACAATCGCTTTTCAAAAATCCTTTATCGTAGCTATGAATATATATCTTTGAATTTTTTTGGAAGCAATGATCATATTTTTGACTTTAGGCAAAATTATCCGCATATGTATGCTTGTATGTATCATTTGCCACATAAAAATATATACAAGCTATTATAATGAATATAAAAGATAGATACAATACAATACTTTAAGGTTAAAAACGCAAAATAAAAACACCCACACCCCTAATTAAAGGGTCAAGCTGACCTTAATTCCATAATGGTCCCCTTAGAGGTGCTGGTATAACAGAAAAAATTAATAAATGAATAAATAAATAAATAAATAAATAAATAATAAAATAAATAAATAAATAAAGTACTGTAGTTGTTATCAGTACAAAAACACAGTTTGGTCGATGGAAACATGGTTGGGAGAGATGAGGAAGGGTCTTAGTAGAGTACGTATATGTCATCTTCATCTTTTTGTATTTGTTGGAAAAAATTTTCTTTGATCTTATGTTTGAATGTATTCAGATTTTTTGGCTGATTATTCCATATTATCAGATGGAAGATTATTCCATATTTTCGGACCGACGTAAGTTTATTTTCGGTACCGAACATTAAAAAGGTTTGTATGAGAAATTCTTCGTCATTACACATCACAACCTACGTATAATGTCAGAAAAAATTCTACAGCTCAAATCAAACATTACACTTCAGTACATAATAGAGAAAAAACAAACAGCAATTTGCTCAAATTAAAGTAGGCCCACAGCTCAAATTGTATGTAATTATAATCCTACAATACTGTACAATATCAATGCAACTATGATTTAAAGATCCCTGCATGTAGGTAGTTGCAAACTCTATCTCTTTTAGACCGGATATCATATCACATCGGCCTAACGGCAGACATCACGAGAAATAAACATAACAATAAAATAACAATAAACAATAGGTACAGCAAACTTACAACAGCGATAGCATTTCTTGGCTTTTGCAGCGCTGCAATAGACGTCCATGAATGAAATGAATCCTGCAAGTTAGCTGTCTATCGGCGATGCATTTCCAAAGCAAATCACAAAAAATTTCTCGACATTTATCAATAACAAATCAATAATTTCTTCATCATCAGAGATTTCTATTCTTGCGCGAAAATTAATCATCAAAACTTAGGTTATGAGTGCCTTTTGAAGAGAGAGAAGCGAGTTTAAAACGTTCCTTCGATACGAAATATGCGAAATGTTTATCCCGACTGAGGATGAAAGCTTAAGTGACCTTTCTCCCATCAATTTTTATCGTAACCTGGTTAGGATTGGCGCCAGTAGGCCTTGATTCCCATTGGAAAAATAACCGCATAAGGCGCCATCACCGATCACACTCAGACATTCGATAAAAGAATATGTTACGCACATGGTGCGACTTTGTTAGTTCCCAGTCGCCTCCTATCGCGCAACCCTTTCCATATGATCAAAATTGAGATCAAGTTCATCAGACAATACGTTAACTACTGTTTCTTCCAAATCCACCAGCATAATTATACTTCAAACATTGTTAAATAGAGCAGTCATAGTTTAAAGTGACATCATTGCTCCTCCGCAGTCCCTGCTGCTTCGCAACCCTTTCTATTTTATGAAATTTGAGATCAAATCCATTTGACAGTACGTTAAATACTGTTTCTTTTTAATCCACCAGTAAAACTACACTTCAAATATTGCTAAATACATCAGTCATCAGTCATAGTTCAAAGTGACACCATTGCTGCTCCACATTCACTGCTGCTCCGCAATCCTTTCTATGTGATGAAAATCGAGATCAAATCCATCAGAAAATACGTCAGCCTCTGTCTTTTAATAACCCTCGATCCCGATTACATCTCAAAACATTGTCAAATGGAATCGTTAAAGTTGAAGATGACATCACTGCTCCTCCACAGCATCCTCCCACCACACTTCTAAAACAAACGCATCTGCCACTAACATGTGTGCATGAATTTATGGAGCCCCATATTTTTGTATTATATTCATTAATTATGCAGGTTGCAATGTCGGATTCTGGAGAATTATCTCAGATATAAGATGCAAGATCAACAAAATTGTTAGTGTTGCTGTTGTTGCTGACGGTTCTACCGTCCGGGGGTAATTACAATGTAATACAGTATATAAAAGGACGGGATGTGCCATTTCCATTTCTTCAGGCAGACAAAGATTTAGGGTGTCAGTTTTGGTAAGGTCGTCACAAACAGATATTTTGGGGTGTCTTTTTAGAAGAATAACTCTTCAAGGCATTAATTTTGACCTAATATGCTTGGTTCGAATTTGAATTTTAGTTACAATTTTAGGGTCTATATTTTGAGTGGCCAATAAATTTGTGGGTATGGTTTCTACTAAAATCATCGATTTTTGAATGTGATTTTAGAAGTCAAAATGGCACACTCCCGTCATCTGCCTATTGCAGTAATCTCCCCCCCCCCCTCCGGGTTCTGTTGACGGAAAGGTCTGTTACTTTCCCCCAATCATGACTGGTAGGAGCCTGGTGACGGAAATATTTCAATTATCTCTCTAAAATGCTCATTCATAAGCTTTTAGCACTTTCACGTCAATGTTCTGGGTCGTTCAAATTTATGTTGAAAACAATGAGGGACTTTGCGACAAATTATAGCATCAATTTCGTTTCAGGCCATTTGTGACCCGTAATTTGAACTTAGTATAGGCCTTTTCCATGCAAAGCTAAAAAGATTAAGTTCCCTTTGAAAACAATGGAGAGAGAAACTCTGTTTTATCTTGAATCTATGGAGTAGGACATTTGACCAACGAAGATAAAGATGCGGTAAGTCCTTTCGAGATATTAGAAAATACTTCCGAACCAGAATAAAAATTTGTTAATTCTCAACAAAATCAAATTACCTTCAAAAATAAAGTTAATGTTGTGACTGTGATCTAAATAGGTATCATGCTGTTCTTTTATGAAATGTATTAAATTTGACCTAGAAAGATATGCAGGATCAAGGAGCAATATGCTATATACTTAACCGTGATCTTATGAAGCTAAAGAAATCTGGCTTTGATAATCTGATCTAAGACTTGCAGGATCAAGGAACAATATGCTATATACTTAACAGTGATCTTATGAATCTAAAGAAATCTGGCTTTGATAATCTGATCTAAGACTCGCAGGATCAAGGAGCAATATGCTATATACTTAACAGTGATCTTAAGAATCTAAAGAAATCTGGCTTTGATAATCTGATCTAAGACTTGCATGATCAAGGAGCAATAAACTATATACTTGACAGTGATCTTATGAATCTAAAGAAATCTGGCTTTATAATCTGATCTAAGACTTGCATGATCAAGGAGCAATATGCTATATACTTGACAGTGATCTTATGAATCTAAAGAAATCTGCCTTTGATAATCTGATCTAAGACTTGCAGGATCAAAAAGCAATATGCTATATACTTGACAGTGATCTTATGAATCTAAAGAAATCTGCCTTTGATAATCCAATCTAAGACTTGCATGATCAAGGAGTAATATACCATATACTTAACAATGACCTTATTAATCTAAAGAAATCTGGCTTTGATAATCTGATCAAAGACTTGCATGATCAAGGAGCAATATGCTATAGACTTGACAGTGATCTTATGAATCTAAAGAAATCTGGCTTTGATAATCTGATCTAAGACTTGCATGATCAAGGAGCAATATACTATATACTTGACAGTGATCTTATGAATCTAAAGAAATCTGGCTTTATAATCTGATCTAAGACTTGCATGATCAAGGAGCAATATGCTATATACTTGACAGTGATCTTATGAATCTAAAGAAATCTGGCTTTGATAATCTGATCTAAGACTTGCATGATCAAAAAGCAATATACTATATACTTGACAGTGATCTTATGAATCTAAAGAAATCTGCCTTTGATAATCCGATCTAAGACTTGCATGATCAAGGAGTAATATACTATATACTTAACAATGACCTTATGAATCTAAAGAAATCTGGCTTTGATAATCTGATCAAAGACTTGCATGATCAAGGAGCAATATGCTATATACTTGACAGTGATCTTATGAATCTAAAGAAATCTGGCTTTGATAATCTGATCTAAGACTTGCATGATCAGAAAGCAATATGCTATATACTTGACAGTGATCTTATGAATCTAAAGAAATCTGGCTTTGATATCTGATCTAAGACTTGCATAATAAAGGAGCAATATGCTGTATACTTAACAGTGATCTCTTGAATCTTTAAAATCTGCCTTTCATAATCCAATCTAAGACTTGCATGATCAAGGAGTAATATACTATATACTTAACAGTGATCTTATGAATCTAAAGAAATCTGGCTTTGATAATCTGATCTAAGACTTGCATGATCAAAAAGCAATATGCTATATACTTGACAGTGATCTTATGAATCTAAAGAAATCTGCCTTTGATAATCCAATCTAAGACTTGCATGATCAAGGAGTAATATACTATATACTTAACAATGACCTTATGAATCTAAAGAAATCTGGCTTTGATAATCTGATCAAAGACTTGCATGATCAAGGAGCAATATGCTATATACTTGACAGTGATCTTATGAATCTAAAGAAATCTGGCTTTGATAATCTGATCTAAGACTTGCATGATCAGAAAGCAATATGCTATATACTTGACAGTGATCTTATGAATCTAAAGAAATCTGCCTTTGATAATCCAATCTAAGACTTGCATGATCAAGGAGTAATATACTATATACTTAACAATGACCTTATGAATCTAAAGAAATCTGCCTTTGATAATCCAATCTAAGACTTGCATGATCAAGGAGTAATATACTATATACTTAACAATGATCTTATGAATCTAAAGAAATCTGGCTTCGATAATCCGATCTAAGACTTGCATGATCAAAAAGCAATATGCTATATACTTAGCAGTGATCTTATGAATCTAAAGAAATCTGGCTTTGATAATCTGATCTAAGACTTGCATGAACAAGGAGCAATATGCTATAAACATAACAGTGATCTTATGAATCTAAAGAAATCTGGCTTTGATAATCTGATCTAAGACTTGCATGAACAAGGAGCAATATGCTATATACTGAACAGTGATCTTATGAATCTAAAGAAATCTGGCTTTGATAATCTGATCTAAGACTTGCACGATCAAGGAGCAATATGCTATACTTGACAGGAATCTTTTGAATCTAAAGAACAGTGATCTTAAGGATCTAAAAAATTTAGTTTTAATAAACCAGTAATCTTATCATTCGTTCTGATCCCAGTTTAATTTAAGATAATTCAAAAAAGTTGTCTCAAGGATCTGTTAATATGGCCAAGTTTGCAAAATCAAATCAAAGAAAATGATCTTTTACAATAGACAAAATTTGGCAAACACTGAAGTAACAAGAGACGTATTTATTAATTGTAAACTGCCTTTCCTTCATAACATGTGTTCAGACAAGCTGCTTTATCAATCAAATACTGAAAACTGTACTACCTAAATATAGCTGAGCAAAGACAACAGGTGCAGAGATCATCAATGCATGGACCTACTTGCTTGCAAGGATGTCTAATGATAATTTAATAGGTGTAGTGGCCCAGTAGTGTAATCCTCCAACTTTGAAGCCAGAACAGTTAGGAGGAGTAGGGTTTGATCGTGGCAGGTATGCCAGGTGCCTGTACACTCATGTACTATCATCTGCCCCCCCCCCCACTTAAAGCCTTGCTTTTCCTGTCATCCAGAAAAAAATGCACTTGATGTTACTGTAAAGCTGTGAAAAGATCAGAATCTTAGTGTTTACTTTTTCAGCAAATAAACTGCAAAGGTGTATATGAGTATCCTAACACCAACTGCTCTGTTTCCTCAAGTTGCTCAGGCATACAGTTTTACATTTTTGCCAAATGAATATCAGTAGATCAGATCAGCCAAGATTTGTTTTACTCATTTCAAGTCATGTGACAACACTGTTACTAGGAAGCCAGACTGGAAAGTTTGTACAGTGTGGGCAATATCTTGTGCAAACAGAAACATACTAGGTTTTCAACCTGAGCCACCTGTATGGAAAGTAAAATGTTTGTGCGCCGAACAGTGCGTTGATAAAACAATGGAAACAATAGAAACGTAGTGCTCTGTGCGCTGGACATGTCCAGTGCAAAGCCCTTCTTTCCATAGAGGCTGAGCAGCCATACAGTTGGCAATAAGGAAAAGATCTATTGCTTTAATCTATAGTTCTCAACTGTGAATTTTCAGTGCAGTCTTACTTTGACCATCTCAACTTGCCCCCGCAAGATAAAAACTTTCCAGTAGGCTTCAGCATTATTTATTCTCCATTTGTATTTATAACACAAGTTTATACATTTTCCTGGCTTGATCTACCATAAAGAAATCAAAAGATGTTTTATCAAAAGATTGATCACTTGGCTTGAACTGACTGTAACCAAACCTTAGTTGATTACGGTTAAAGAACAGTGCAAATTATTCAAAGAGCATGTGTTCAAGTAAATGGGCCTAAAAGTCACTTTAGAAGTGGGCCTAAAGCTGCGAAGTCTGCGATAAAAAACGAGCCTGATCCAAATGTATCAAGTGTCTGGCAAATTAAATACATGAAATAGTTTACAGGAACACTCAGTTTCTCTAATTATGTCCTGTTCTTACCTAATAAGGTTGTAAAGGCTTTGCTGTGAAGATTTTCCCGCCAAAGAAGACATTTCATCACCTTTCACCTTCGTCCTTTCCAATGCAAAGAAAGCCACAGGGGTACAAGAGTATAGTTTGTGCTGCGAGTTGCGCATGCGTTAGTCAATTGATTGATCGATTGGGTGACTGCATGATTGACAGCTCGGAAATAAACGCGAAGAAAACAACAAAGGCAAAGTCTGTGAGTCAAACAATGGATTATGTGACGAATTGTTGAAAACATAGCGTAAGGTCGATTTGACAAATTATAAATCATTTGTTTGGCTGAAGATTGATAGGATTTTGAAAATTTCTTAGGGACAGTGCAACATTTATTGTATGAAATGCTAGGTGGCAGAAAAATCCTGCAGAAAGATTTGCTTGCCACGTATGCAATTATTGCAAAAAAAACTCAACTGCCCCGTCACCCTTTCCTTAAAAATGTATTTGCCCCATATTCTTTAGCAACAGACGCTATGTAAAACCGACGATGAATTGGCCAGCAAAGACCATGTTAAATTCAGTTCTTGCCTTTCAGCGTCTTTGTCAACGAAAACATTGACCTTGAAGATGAAGAGACATGACTAGTGAATCGTTCTTGTAAGCAACGAGGAAATTTTGTGTTATCTTATTTACATCTTCCAAGCATTTCTAATCTAACATGGTTCACAATTTTGTCCTCAATATGAACAATTCTATATTTCAAACTTCTATCTTGAGCTAGTAAAATGCTAACGCCTTTGCTTCATAAAAAGTGTTGACTCAGTTCTGCACAAACGCACAAAACATAGTCGCCCCGTTACGCTTTGCACCATGCATGTTATAAAGTCCCTTAATCTCAAATAAAACTTCCCGAAAACTAGCTTCCATGGGCTTTAGCTACAACTAAAAATGTACGGCCCAATGCAATCCACTTTTCAACAATCAAAAGGGTAAAGCGATGTTAACTTAAGGTCAGTCACTGCCTTTTAGCGATGCAAAAACTGTCGAGATGTAATGGTGCCCTCTCATAAATGCTGAGCTTCATTCGCAAGTTACATGATATTGAACAATTCACTTTTGGCTGTTTTTGACAAATCAAGAAATGGGAATTCTAGGCTAAATCTACCCTGGATCAGAGTATTTTTTAGAATTTTGAAAAAAAAATTAAAAAATTTTATAATTTTGAAAAACTTTAAAATTGAAAAAAAATAAGGAAAAAGGAAGGAAAAATTTTTCCTTCCTCCCTTTTCTTCTCCTTTTTCTTTATTTTTTTTTCATTTCTGATAGATTTTTCAAAAAATTCTTTCAAAAATTCTAAAAAAAAATACTTTTCATTTCAGATAGATTTTTCAAAAAATTCTTTCAAAAAATTCTAAAAAAATACTCTGATCCAGGGTAGGCTAAATCCTGATTTCAGAAAGAAGTAATGGGCCTAAAAATACGAGAAAGGTTACAAAAATCGAGTTGAAGCCTTAGTAAGATGGTGGAATGGAGATTTTACAAATAAATAAGTCAGATAGATTTCCGTTTCACCGTACGGTTTTCAAACACCTGATAGCTACAGTTTCGTGACTCTCTGGGTACTTCTAAGTGAGCCCCCTTTAAAACAAAATGCTCGGATTTAATTGTGTTTTAGGTGTCCCCCGTCTACGAAGCTATCCAGCATCAAGGAAAAAGTGACTGGTTCCCCGTCTCATATTTCACAACATATGAAGTAAGTCTTTGCTTGATAAAAAGCCAAGAACCTCAGGGCTGATCAATTTGGAAGAAAAGATTAAATTCACGGTATTTGGTATTTACTTCTAATCATACATCAGCTAATCAACCCTAATCAATTAAACAGCTAATCACAAGATCCTCTTACATTCACTGGAGATGCCATCATCATATTTGTACGACTGAACTCTCACGAGGTTCAAGATCCGCCAGCCTCGTCTTAGTTTTATTTAGGAAATGCATTTGTAATCTTAAGAAGCTGTAGAACTTAAGCCAATTTTGAATTTTGAACTTAACAGATGAAAAACTCAGCAACAACAATATGAACTGTAAAGTGAGAAAATTAAGTTTATTTCTTTTTATTCATATTCACAAGATCTTCTCAAAGCTTTGTAAAATGTTTTGTACTAATAAACATAATAACTAAATGAACTTACTAAAAAACTAAACAAGTAAATAAACAAATGAGAAGCAAGGCACCAGCTGTTTCTATTTATTACTTAATCTCTTGTTCGAATCAATAGCTTTGCTCTAATCCACAACGATGTGCTAGATGACTGACTCATCTTGTTTGTTCTTTGTCCTATGACCCCGGTGACCTGCCTAGGGATCCTTAATTAATTCGAACAGATTCGAAGCAACGAGCTAAGTTCATTAGAAGAGGAAATAATTTGAACAAGCCTTCAATAGCTCAGAAGGCTCAAGGAGGGAATGTTCAAGCTGGATCAAAAATGAACAATCAACTGAATGCGAATTATTTTGATCTTTTTCGCAGGATAATCCAAAATGTCAGCTTGACCTCTGAATGACCTTGTGAGTTTAGTATTGAGTTAAATCATCATTTCTTATGAAGAGAATGCCAAGTAAAAGAAGGAAATAGGAAAAGCATTATCCACTCTTTGAAAAATGCCTTACTTGTGAGTTATATTCTAAGTTTATGAAAGCGAGCACTGTATCGCAAAGTGATCTTACGTAGAGACTTCTTACACTTCCCTTAATGTTAGCTAATACCCTTACAAAAAAATTGTCAACTTCTCAATAATCATCACATGGACGTTAGAAATTATCAAAACATGGATTTGTCTACTTAATTATGATTGAAATATGAAGTAACCAACAGCATGTTTTTTTATTGCTGTACTTGCCCTAAGATTTCTAATCAAGCTGCGTTTTCCAAATGATGTTCCAAAACAAGAAATTAAAGTACATTTCTTCAGTTCTGGTAAAACAGATAAAAAGGAAGAAAGAAATAGGTTAAAGGTCAGCGTTTGTTCTTGGCATATCCCTTACTTAAAAGTTATATTCTAAGCCTATGAAAGGGAGTACTGTATCGCAAATAGCAACAGTCGCTTCAATTGACACCTCAATTCAAAGCGATTAGTGACTCTAGACAAAGGAAATTCTCTCAACGAATAAATCAAAACAAACACGGCCGCAAAAGTTGCCCCAAAACCAGTATGGCAAACTCTCGCCTTGTGCAAGCGAAATGTGCTTTTTAAGAGAAGTTCTGTGCTGATAAGAAGAAGGGTAAATCTACAATTCTGTCTGGCGGATTTTGTTTATTTGATTTAGAAGCTGTGTGATAGTTGCTTCAGTTAAGGGCCTAAATACCTAAGAGTTATAACGCCTCCTGCTCGGCTTCGGGATCAAATGAACAAAATCCGTTAGATAGAACTATAAATTTACAGAACTTCTCTTAAAAGCCATATTTCGCTTGCACAAGGTGAGAATTTGCACTGTTGGTTAGAGGTAACTTTTGCGGCCAAGTTTGTTTTGATTTACTAGTTGAGAGAATTTCTTTTGTCTGCAGTCACTGAATTACAGCATTGAGTGTGAATTACAGCAATTGAGCTATTGTATTACAAAATCTGTCATTGTTTCCTACAAAAAGATTTCTTACATTGCCTGTAATACTGATACTTCTTGAACAAAAAATTCAGGGAAATTCCTCTATAATCATGCCAAGCATAGGTTCCAAATCTTTCAATTGGCGAAAAAAGGTGGGTGTAAAATGCTCGTATGAGAGAATAACACCCATCAAACTTGTTCATATGATAGACTTATGACGATGAATCTCTTGTTTCCCTGTACTCTTTGACTTAATGATGGCGCTTCAGTCAACAGAGACTCATAGCATTACTCCGAAAAACCGCGCCCTATTTAGGCCCAAACATCGCGATTCCTACAGTACCAATCAGATTGCGAGATTCGTGAATTATTATTGTTGCAGTGTAAATGTGATAGAATTTTCGATTCGATTGAAGAATTGAAAACACTCTCACGGGATTGAGATTCGAAGCCGTGATTCCATCATAATTCCATTGATAATCGAAGAAAATAGGGCCAGGTTTTACACTGTTTCATTATGAGTCCCTCTTGAGCGAGGTTTACCGCAGGGATGCAAGGGACTCATCGTCATAAGTCTCAAAAATGAATACAACTGCATGGAAAAGTAGACTTGTAACAGAATGAGCAGCACTGCATCTCAAAATGAGTACATATTCATTCAAAAATAAAACCGACCGTCTATAAAAAGAGTTAGGCCCATATGAGAGAGGCAACACAAATTAGGACCTATCATGCGTGTGATGAGGCATACAAGCCGACCCCAGAAGTGCCCCAGACAGACATATACTCAATATAAAAATTGAATAGGCAGCGATAAATAAGGTCATTGAAATCAGTGAATTCCGGTAAATATACCTTCAACTTGACAAGCATATAAGCAAGCAAAACATAACATAGGATGGTCTTCAAGGCGGTCACCTGTTGAGGTCAAATCGGAGCTGCCCATGAAATCATAACGGAGGTGAAAAACGCACACGGTCTATGATTACGGTCAATTTTGAAGTTAGGCAAAAATATCAGTAATATGTGAGGGCAATTATGAAATTAAGCAAAACAAAGGCATGTGTCTAGAGATTAAAATTTGCTGAAACATTACAGAAAATTGCGGAATAAATGTGAGGATTCTTTAAAGGAGACAGAGAGATGCTGATTCTCTGGGTTTTAAGTTTATGGTTAGTCCAGGACTGGATGCACACGGGTATGTGAACAGTTTTGATTGCTCGCAAATATCGTTGTTAGGTTGTGTTTGTGCGTAAATTTGTGTAAAAGATCAGTGATTTAGGGCAAAATCAGTCAGAAATACGAAAGTTTATAACCAACGTGAACACAAGTTGTAGGGTAAATAAAGGATGAAATGAAACGTTGAAAGAGCTAATGTTGTTGGCAAATATTGTTGTTTGGTTGTGCTTGTGCACAAATTTGTGCAAAAGATCAATGATTTAGGGCAAAAATCACACAGAAAGATGAAAGCTACCACTGCTCATAACCAACGCGGACACAAAATGTTTCGAGATAAATGAAGAATGGATAAAGCATCGAAAGAGCGAATATTGCTCGCAAATATTGTTGGTCGGATGTGATTGCATATTGTTGGTTGGATATGCTTGCACACAGTTTATACAAAAGATCGATGATTTTTGGGAGAATATCTGAAAATATGGAAATGATACAATAGTTTCGATTTTTAGTTGAGTTTGCAAGCAGTTCTTTACAAAACCTTATAGATTTTGAGGAAAAAGAGAGAGAAAAGTGAACCGAAACAATGAGTCATTTGAAATATAGTAAATACAGGACCAAACAGAATGACTGAAAAGGTCTTTACGTAGCTAAACGACTTACCGACATCGCCATTACTTTTTCTAATTCTATTGATACATCAGCTTGAACCAACATCAGGTATTTTGATAAAAATGGGCAAATGGGCTATCTACGAGTGAAAATAGCAACTGTTAATACTGGCTGAAATATGTAGTAAAACAAGACAGATGCCCACTTACATTGCTAATAAGCTGAATGATTTGAACAGAAAGCTTGATGAACAGAAAGCTTAATCAGAAAGCTTAATGATTTGAAAAAAAAACATTCAGAAATATACACTATCAAATATATGTATAAATATTAAAATAGCATTAAATAGCGGACTCGTCATAGTAAAGCCATGGACGTAAAATAAACTTGTAACCTGTAGGGAAGCACTGTAAACTCCTGTAAAAGAATAAAAATCAAAATATAAGACAATATTTTGATTGCTGCTATTTTACAGGAGTTGACAATGTTGAGTTACAAGTTTATTTTACGTCCATCTGTTTATTATGATGAGTCCGCTATTTAAGGCTATTTCAAAATTTTGTACCACAAATCATTTGTTTAAATATATAAATATACAAACTATGTACCATCAAAAATTTTACAGTGCATAATATGGACTACTCTACACACAAACTACTTGACAATGCTACTAAAACTATACCATAAGGAGCAGAATACTATGACTACCCCATGGCATTACATGAAAATAGTTAAACTACATAGACTACATTACATAAGTCCCTCTAACTTACGCTCGTTGTTGTTGTTGTTATCGCTTCAGTTGAGGGACTTATGTCTTTACGCTTCAATGCAGGGACCAATTAGGCCTAGTCCGCCGCGTTCACGGCGCGACCAATCAGATCGCTACTTTCTTAATATGGTCAACCCACGTGCCTATTTGTAGCGTTTGATTGGCTCATTAGTTCAAAGTTCGAATTCTCGAAGCAAAGCGACGCTCGAAGTGGCATTCGAAGGGGCGTTCGAATTTTCTTTCGACGTTCGTAGGATGGAAGATGTTCTAAGTTTCTTCTGATTTTTCGTAAGATTTTAGTCCCTGTTTAGAATCTGTTTGGTCGTGAGTCCTTTGTATGAGTGAAATTAAAACATCAGATTATAAATGTTGAACGAATACAAGGAATCACGTCGTCAGTCTATAAACTACATACAATTTTAAATAAATGCTGCTCTACACTAGCTGTCAGATTGGGGATATAGCAACTACTAGAAATGTCGTGGCCACAACTGTGAAATGAAACCCATTTATGAATAGCAAATGGGTGTGTCCAGGGCGTGGCATATATTATTTCATTTTCTAAGACATCCTCCTCGCAGTCAGTGACCGTGTGACCGCAATGTTTTCCTGACTCTAAAAACTGGTAGCAGCTTAGAAATGCCACAGATTAAAGGCTAAAGCAACCGAAGAAAATTTAATTTCTAATTTTATTCTTCAGATGCTCAAGCTCCACCCACATTACCCTCACTGGACCCAATAACTGGTGAGTTAATAACAGTATATCAGGTGATGATATAAGTTGATCGTCTGTTCATATCTAACGAATTAAAATTCTTTGCTTTCTTCATACACACATAAAGTGACAGTATCAGTTTGAACCTGACCGCAGTTACAGTCAAATTGGAAGAATCGTGTCATGTGAATTCGCAGATAATAGACCTTTTGGCTGTTCTGAAAAAAAGAATCTCAATCGAACGATATTTTGCTACATTTTGTATAATTTTCGAATGTGCACAATAGAGATAGACGTTCTAATACCATTCGATCGAACCGCGGGAATAAAAATGAGTAAAAGTAACGCTCGATCCGGGCTCTTTTGCTGAATAGCTAAAAGGTCTATTGAGCATTGATTTTCATAATTGGATGATTATTGAAACGTTACTTTATTATTTTCCTCCGTTATATTCAAACCGTTGGGTTGAGCATAGTCGATTACAACAGGAGTGCCTTCCCTTCAAACCACAATGAATAAGATTATTCAAGGATTTTGTCATGCAAAGAAAACAGAGATCGATGAAGATACGGCTCTATTCTAAACAGGGTCAGTTGAAGAGAGGACTGGTCCAGAAATATATTGTTCTGCTTGATCATTTTAAATATTGAAACCATAGATGGTACGTTTCTTCCGCCTTCACTATAAATGGAGTTGTAAAGAAAGATTTTGTGAGAACAGAAACACCAACTGCTCGACTGAATGCGATATCTTTGCGAAAGAGTCAATTTTATCTTTAAATGAAAATATTTTGGCTCACATTGAGAAAATGTGCAAAGAGAAAGCAGCAGATGTGAAAAGTTTTCCTCGTTTAGACAAGCTATTTAGAATTCGGCTCTATGGACTGTCGTTTGAAACCATACACAAACTTTGGACTGCCTGTACTAAACTTGTTTCCCTTGCTTCTTCAGGAACAGTTCCAGCAGCAAATTCAGCGACTGGGTATTTACCAGACACCGGTTCAAACTGGTTTGACCGGTCGCAAGAATCATTAGAAGATAATGTTGGTAAACCATTTATACCATCATCAAATTCACCGCTTTCAATTTACAACAAACCGGAAGTGTTGGATCCATTTTATGCCAAGACAAATGTCTTTCATCATCATCATCATTTCTTGATTCCTGTTCGCACGAAAACGAAGCATATCCATCATCATCATCAACACCATCATCACCATCCTATTGATATACATCATCATCATCATGATCCACAGCATGTGTATCCAGGCAACCTAGTCAGCGTTGTGCACCATGGTAACAATCACTATGGAAGCACTCACCATGGATACGGGCACACTGGCAATAATTTCTATGGCAGTAATCACCATGGATATGGGCACCATGGCCACGGCCATCAGGGATACAGTAATTCCGATATAGATACGGTTGATTTTGACGAAATACTTCATGAATTAAATCACGAATTAAACGGAGGCCAAACAAGCCATGGCACACACGTGGGACAAGGCAGCCGAAGACATCATAAACAAACACTGCACGGGGGTAAACACCATTCTAAGTTTGCTAGTTTCACGATTGACATTCCTGAAAATCATGTAGCAACTGCGGTTGCGCAAACAGAGCATCATGACACACATGCCGCAATGACAGCAGCACGCCCAGAAGCTTCGAGTCCACATCCTTACGTAATCGACCCCTCCATAGCTGATTCGATCGCTGTTCCGCAAATACATGGCATTAATACGCAAATAGGAGGTAACAATGTGCCTATGACTTCTAACTTTGGAACCGCAAGTTTACCAGCCGGGAACGGAGGCCTGGCTAATGGTGATCTGTCTAATGGTGCTTCGAATACCCAAGCACATGGATCACAGGTAGCAGGATATGGGCCACTGTCAGGATATACGAATGCAGCTAATACTGCGTTTGGAAATGCATTTACAGGAAGTCAAAATGCT
The DNA here is from genome assembly GCA_964020215.1 of Aurelia sp. 3 sensu Dawson et al. (2005). Classification (NCBI taxonomy): domain Eukaryota; kingdom Metazoa; phylum Cnidaria; class Scyphozoa; order Semaeostomeae; family Ulmaridae; genus Aurelia; species Aurelia sp. 3 sensu Dawson et al. (2005). Next base: position 2,271,022 of record OZ026581.1, read on the forward strand.
TATGGAGCTACTCAAAATACGTATGGAGCTACTCAGAACATGTATGGAGGAACTCAGGTTCCGTATGGAGGATTTCAAGGCGTGCAGTCATATGTTCAAACTGGCAATGCCTTGGGTAGTAGCAATCTATTGCCAACAGGAGTTGGACTCGGTCAAACAAACCAAGCTTCCGCAAACCTAAATACGTTATCAGGTACACAAGGGGACATTACTGCACAAAATACAGCTGGAAGTGAGCATGGTTTATTGGGGGCTGAAATAACACACAACACAGTTGTTCCAACCGCACAAGAGACGCATCATATCGAAACAGCAACGGCTATCACCACAGTTCCGGGTCACCATGATACTACAATTACATCCACCGGTATTTCTAACGCCCACACGAAATCAGAACCGGCTGCACAACCGTATGATAACGCAATGGGAGGTTACGGTCATCCTAATGCGGTTTCAACTGAACACGTTGAAGCAGAATCGCCGAATGAAATTGTACAACAGGGTGCGGTGCATGTTAATGCAGAAAATCCGGAACACTCAGTAACTGCTCCAGCTTTGCATCATTTTATGACCGACCCAAATGGAAACGAATTACATGAAATCCATGATGTACCAAACGCCGATATGGAGGAGCATCACATGACATCTATTGTGGATCATGGTGCAGCTGAATCAAATGTTATGTCAGATAATTTCATGGATGGTGTTGATTTTACGCATGAACGCGAACACGTACACGAACACGAAAATGTTGATTTAACTCAAGCACACGTACACGAAAATGAACACGAACCTATAGAGCACATAGCACCTTCACAGGGAGCTATCCACGTTATGGCTGATGCCCATGGCAGAATTGATAACCATGCTTTAAACTTTGCTGAGACACACCATAATGGCCTTGGTTCAGATCATTGGAGTGAGGTTGGGCATGAAGGCTCGGAACATGGCCTTCACGAGATTCATCTTCATGAAGACTCCCATGGCGATCTTGGGCACGAGGATGGAGCCGTACATTTAACGGACGATGGACATGGGTATGCTTCAGTGTCTGAGGGATATCATGATAATCATGCAGATGGAGCAGAACATATTATGGAAAGTGATTTAAATCATATTGATGGCGGATACGGAGCCAATGGGAATGCAGGAATTGGGCATAGTGATCATGCAGTGATTGAACATGGTGAAACTTCAGTGGTTGAGCAAGCAATCGCTGATCATACAGGCACTGAACATGGAATCAGTGATCATACAGCGATCGATCATAGATTCCTTGACCATGGGGAAGCTGTGCATGAATTTACTGATCATCCTATCAGTGATCATGGATTGGATCATGGAATCAGTGAGCATGCTGGAGTTCAACACGAAATCAGTGTTGAAGAGCATGTTCCAAATGATCATGCAGTGATCGATCATGATATTGTTGATGATCACGGAATCAGTAACCACGTAATGCCATTGCATACTGAGGAAGTTCACGATCCTGGCCTGCACGTCAATTTTCACGCAATGGATGATGGGAATGAGTTTCATGATGGAGTTGATGGGTTTCACTCAGAAGAAAATGGTCATCACCCTGTTACACATATCGTACATGAGGACCACGGGGTTATTGCGCATGGATCGAACGACATTGGGATCAGTGATGGGGAAACAATCGTTGATCATCATCATCATCCTGTTATTCATGAGCACGTGCATGAAGTACACGAGGTACCACACCATGAGGTACACGAATTACATCATGATGATCATAGGGACTACCACGATGGGGGAATCGCCCCTGAGGTGACTGAAGGAAATGTCCATAGCAATGTTGTTCCTGAGTATCATGGGAATAACCCAATGACAGATCTACACGAAGGAATTGGACACGAGGGATTACATGAGGGGCTACACGAAGGGCTGCACGAAGGGCTGCACGAAGGGCTACACGATATGCGACACGATATTGGGCATGGCGGAGTATCAGAGATTGGACACGAGATCGAGCATGGCCATAGCATCACGGATGAATTTGCTCCAGCTGCACACGATGTCAGTCACATTCAAGATGAATTTGCAGGTGATCTGCACGGACACGAACATGTGGCTGGAATCGCACCTGAATTACACGAATCTAACACGCACAGTAATGTCGTACCTGAATATCATGGGGATCACAGTGTAACATTTTCGGAACACGACACGCATAACACGCATGACACGCATGGCGTGCATGGTTTTGATGAGCACGGAGGTGAGTTTATGATAAATCCTGAAGCAGGCTCTCATGAAGTTGCAAATGAAGAATACCATACAATAAAGGATGAGATACATCCGGGGGATCATTCAGATGAAAATAATGTCCATCTCGATGCAAAAGATGCAGAGTTGATAAAAAAGGCAAGGCAAAATGAAGTCGTTGACCCCCCGTTCCTGACTCACACAGATCCTCATGGTGATGGATTCGGAGAAGGAGTCGTGGCCGGTCCGGATTTGAATGTAGGAAATGATGCTATTTCTCCGCCCGGATCACCAGTAGCGGATCACTTTCCACAAGAAATACCAAATGTAGCACCTTTCGTTGGAAATCACCCAGCTACACAAGTTCACGGTAATACGTTAGCACCGGACTATGGAAGTAAAAGAGAGAGTTTCACACAGCCAAAGAAACCTGGATATGTAAGTATTGGAAGTCCAAAGACTCCGGAAGAGGCTGCTCCTAACAACAATGCTAAGGCAACCGGTACAGCAAAACTCGGAGAACAAGTTAGCATAATGAAACCAAAGGTAATGAAGTTCATTAGAGGAAGTAGAAGAGAGGATTTGTCACATAGTGTAAAAGGAAAGAATGGAACTAAAGTGGGGCAAAACAAGGAGCCGTTAACATATGAGACAATACCTAATGAGCCAAGAATTTCATTTGAGACAGTCCCTAACGAAGAGAGAGAAAATGAACCAAATAATGCTAATACAACAGTTACTCTTGGAGAAAGTAAAGAACAGGAGGAAAATAGGAAATCGACCGAGAATGTGGAAAAGAAGAATAGAGAGGTTAAGGGGAAGACCGACAGGGCAGAGAAGGGAGATGAATCCACAAAGAAGGAAGAAGGGATTAAAGATGAAGCCAAGGACGTGTCGGCGGAGAGTGAAGGAAAGGTTACTTTAGATTCTCCACAACTAAATACTAAAACTTGGAAGGGACAGTCAGAAAGTAGCACAGACAAAACAACAAACAAAACAGAGAATGAAGATGCTTTGAAAAGTGACAATTTAGAAAGTACTAATACAACGAGTAAGGAAACTGCTAATAACGTGGCGAGTGAAGGTTCTAGTGTGCTTGACTCTGACAATAATGATGTCACTGGACAGAGTGGTAAAAACAAGACCAGCGAATTTAAAGGAAGTGAAAGTAAGGAAGTTAGTGCAGATGAATTTGTGTCTGAGTTTGCAACAAATGATGGGACAGAGGGAGGTGAAAGTAGAACTGAGGAGGGGAAGGAAGATGGGAAGGAGAAAGAAGATAACAGTAGCGGGGAAACAGACAAAGGGATGAAGAACGTTGAAGGAGATAACGGAAAAGAGGTGAAGAACGCTGGAGATGATAAAGGAAAGGAAACTAAGGAAGATAAACAAAGTACAGAAACAGAAAAAGAAACAAAGAATGTTGAAGAGGATAAGAGTAACAAGACAAAGAAAGTTAAAGAGAGTAAAGAACGAGAAAATAAGGAAGATAAGACCAAAAAGACAGAACAAAAGAGTAAAGAGAAAGGAAAAGTGAATGAAGACAACAAAGAAACAAAACAAGAAATAAACACAGTTAAAGAAAAGACAGAAAAAGATACTAAAAATGGTAAAAATGAGGAAGGTTCACAAGATGTTAAGAAGGACAGTGAGAAAAGCAAAGCTGAAAAAGAGAAGGATAAAGATAAAGGAAAGAAAGGGTCAAAAGTGGAACAGAAAAAAGTAAGGAAAGTGAAAGAAGAGTCTTCTGAAACTAGAACAGCTAATGAAACAGTTACTCAAGATTCAAAAGGGGAGAAGGATGGGAAAAGTCAAAGTGCTCTGAAGGGAAAAGATGAAGCAAAAGAAAAGGAAAAACGTAAAAATGAAGGAGACAAGAAGGAAAGTGGTAGAGATGATAAGGCTGAGGAAACGAAAAACAAAACAGTTGAAATGCAAAAATATTATGATAGTAAAAATGAAAAGGAAAATGCAGGCTCAAAGAATGGAGAAGTGAATAAGAAGAAAAAGGATTTGAATAAAAGCAAAGCCAAAGGAAAGAAAGGGGGAGAAGGAGACAAAGAGAAGAGCAGGGAAGAGAAGGATAGTGCTGGGGTACAAGAACATACCAGTGATTTAGGGACTACGAAGGCAACGGGAGGTGATGCAGAAAGCAATCCTGGAGGAACAAAGCGAATTGATAAGCCAAAAAATAATGAATCGCAGGTAGGTGGTAAATCTGATGACGAAAAACTGAAGAAAAATGACATGAAAGTAGACAAAAATGCAGAAAATAAGGAAAATACGAGCGAGGACAAAAAGATTACTGACGAGAAAAAGGCCAAGGAAACTGGCAAAGAATCTGACAGGAAAATAGGCAAAGACCAAAGTGGGGAATCTAGAAATAGTACTGTAAATATTGGAGAGAGTCAAGATAAACAAAATGATAAAAACAATGTAAATAATAACAATGACACTAAAACTGATCACTATGGGCTAAATGGTGGACCAGGCGATGTCAACAGCTACGCAGAAAATGGATCCGGGCATAAGACACAAGAAAATGGACAAGGGAACGAGGAGATAGAGAAAGTGGATGATGATAGAGCAGAGGTAGCCCCAGAAGAGGCCAAAGCAAATTCGGAGGGAAGCAGTGGAGAGAATAAGGGAACTGAAGTGGCACGGATGGATGGTGAAGGAAGTGGGTTTGAAAGTGTAGAACCACAAGAAAGTGACCAATCATCTGAAAGCAAAGGAGTAGAAAAGGGAGAGGAAATGAAGAATGAGGAAAAACCTGTGCAAGGAGATACTAAAGAAACTGAATCGACGACTGAGTCTTCGAGACAAGGAGATAATAAGGAAGCTAACTCCAAGGATAAAGCCAATGTCGCAGTTGATAAAGAGGAATGGAAATCAAAAGATGATAATGGAAAACAAGAAACAGAATTGAAACAAATTGATGCTGAAAAAACCGAGCAGAGTAAGGAAACAGAGCAGAATAAATTAATGGAGGGAAGCCAAGAGAATGGTAGTGCTGCTGGGGAGACGAAGCAAGAAGAAGGGGGAGTAAAGCAAGCGGAAGGAGAGAAAAAACCAGATGAAGGGGAGGTCAAACAAGCTGAGGAGGAATCTAAACCAGCACAAGGAGAAGTGAAACAAGCGGAGGAAGAAATGAAGCAAACAGATAGGGAAACGAAACCAATAGAAGCTGAATCAAAGCCTGTAGAGGGAGAAGCAAAGCAGGCAGGGGAGGGATCGAAGTCTGCAGAGGTAGAAACCAAAGAAGCAGAAGCAAGCCAACAGGAGAAACCAAAGGACACTTCCGAACAGGATACAGTCCAAGTAAAAGTTCAGGATACCATAAGTGAAATTCCGGCTAATCAAGGACCGACTCAGTCACCTTCACAGATGTATATGGCAGGGGACAGCAATTCACATCAAGGCGGGAGTCTTGTTGCAACACCAACAGAAAGCGTTGCAACACAAGGTGAATCGAGCGAAATTACAACCGACAAAGGTAACCACGAATTAGATGGAATTGCGAAATCAGAGGGGAATTATCTACAGGGAAGTCTGAGTGGTTCAAAGGACGGAAAAACAAAAAGTGATGCGTATGGTCCAGGAAATACTGAGGCATACGTTGAAGCTGAGTTAGACGGGGGGTCAGATAAAACGGATAGCGACACAGATCCAGCACAAGGTGCACAATGGAGGTTCCACGGAAATGATACAGTTGAAGTAGAAGGACCTGAAACGGCGACCGTCCAGACGCGAGATGATGAGCCGACTAAACCAGACAGTGAAGAAAAGGAGTTATTTGGTGGGGCAACGACTCAAGAGTCAGATGTTGAGCTGAATCCAACGACAAAAGTAAGCTATACAACTTTAGATGATGTCACGGATGAGTCTGGCACACGAAATGGGGAAGAAATGGTTGCCTTGAAAGGAGCTGCGTTAAATATGGACACAGCTTCTAAGGAGAGCCAAAGTAATATCAGTAAGAGGAACAGGCAGCCACAGTATGGCAAAAATGTTTTGGAGAAGAAGAAAACTTATAAAAAATGGAAAGAGAAAGGAAACAAGAAAACAAATCCAAATAAGAAGAAGAATGCTAGTAATATCGTGAAACGAATGAGACTATCGAGAAGGAACTTTGTGCCTCGATTTGATAACGAGATTGCCAAATCTAGAAGAAGGGTCTTGTCACTGAGAAGCTTATATCGAAGATTTATAGAAGGCATGCGATAGATAAATTTGCTTGATTTTAAGAGCACCTTTTTTACGACAAAATGGCTGTTATTGGCCAGGATGAATAAAAAATAAACTTATAAATGAAATGTCACTTCTCAAAAGTTGCAAAAGTACAATTTCTGTCTTGGAAAGAGAGTTCAGTCCTTGAAGAGATGGATTTCTGCAAGAAATAGAGATTTGCTGCAGACAGAGTAGAAATGAAACATTCAGAGCCTAAGCTAAATAAGCCTTTTGCCAATGCAGAGGTTGTGGAAAAGAAAGGAGACCGACTAAGGACGTTTCAATTACGCGAAGTGTATGCAGCATTAAATGGAATAAAACACAAAATAACTTACCATTTTTTTAAGGCTCTTTATGATTCAGGACAACAAACTACTGTGAACTGACCTGAAATGAAAAGAGAAATGTACAAAATAAACTGTACCATAGACATTAAAGTCCGTCTTAAATTAGATGCACATCAGATTAGCGAGAACGCAAAATCTAGCATGCAGAGCTATTCAATATTTGTTATTCGCGCATTTTCATGAGACGTCTATCTTAAAAAATACAATAATGCAAGCTAACGCTTAATTTGCAACTTTCAAACGATTTCTTGAATTAAGATTGCTAAATAATGTGAGCATTCCCTAATCTAAAAGTTGTTTGATATAATAAAAGCCTGTTAATCTAGAAATTCCAATAAAATTGAATCCCTAAATATTCTTGGAGACCTTTCCAGGAGGAAACGTCAACATAAGAGTTATTGATGTCCCTAATAACTGTATATAAAATTATTTTGAGATAGTACAGAAACCGTTCATCTGTTTAGCCATCAAAATCCTTTATAGAAGCACAAGATAAATTGTTCACTACAAGCTGCCTAACGAACAGATTTCCACTGAGATGGCATCGCAACAAGATAAACCTATGACAATAAATTATAAATGCCCATCAGAATCTAGACCGAATCCTCAAAGAGGTTTCCACTGGCTTTCATATGTACTGGACCGTTATGTCTATTTAACTTCAATCACTTATGTTGTTTTCTGATATTTTCACTGATCAGAATCACCTTGGCTGCATTAAAAAAACCACCTGTGATGAGGATCTTAGTCAAAGATATCTATTAGAATTAGAACGAAGTTTAGTGAGTGGAATGCCAAAAAATTGAACAAATCTTTACTTTGACTTTTCCTTGATAACGTAATTTTTGTAGAGTATATTTAGCAATATCTTGACTTACGTGATTTTCAGGTTGTATCTCTCGAAAATTTTCACATCTACAAAGGAAAAAGCGTACCGTTTATCTATATCATTATTTATAAATAAATTTTCATTCAATATATTCCGCCTTTAACTTTCAAAGTCTTCTCCTGTGAAAAAGAAGTGGCAAGGAGAAGATCAAAGCACCTCTTGAGATGCTAGAAAGGCTTCACACAGATAAATTTGCAATTTTTCTTGAATTGTACCTTCCGTCATTTTAGCTTCAAATTGAATAAAATCCCAATGAAAACGATTAACTCCAAATATTAAGAGAGAATTTAAAGTAAATTGAAAACAATCTCCTTCTGAGATACTGCACATGATTCTAATATTCTATTTGAAAATCACGTAAATCATAAGAAGTAATTTTGACAATGAGCAACTCACTGTATGTTGTTTAAAAAAGAACTTAAATCAACATAGCATGACTAATTTTTAATATTTTGATTTTAATTTTTTAAAACAAATAAATTGTAAACAACTTATATTTGTACCTAAAAATAAATACGACTTATACAAAAACATTTCATAGTTTTTGTGTATATAAATTTAAATCTATAGTATGGAAATGACAAATAATGACCTGATAAATATGAAAGGTTGCATTTCTTACCTGAACAAAGTCTGCGATACTTTGTCAACAACTTTTCAACTGTCTGGCAGACTGTGACATCGTATTTGCCATCCGATTGTGATGAATTGAGTTTTCCGCTCAGAGCGAGAGATCAACGCTCTGTAAATAGCTATGGGACTTCTTGCAGACAATTATGAAAAAAATGCTTACAAAAAGCCTGAAAATGGTCATAAATACTTCTCGTGGGGAAACATTTTATGGGAGAACGTTTCTTGGGGAAAATTCTCATTCGGTACAAAGAAAATGCAATTTTTGACGGATGAGATATATCATTTGCACATGGGACTGAAAAACTTCAGTATTTTTTTCGAAATCTACTTCCCAAAAATTCTCTTTTTCTTTTTCATGCTCGTTATCTTTCGACGTTGGATGACACAGTAGCCCTCCACTTTTCCTTGTCCATTGATGTTTTTGTTGCCTGTTCATATCCCTAGACATGTGAAATGCACTTCCGCATTGTTCTGTGACAGGAGATCCCTTAACATTTGATCAAGTGTGTTCGGCCCTTTTTTAAGCATTTACCAACAAAGAAACATTTGTAAAGTCGAATTTTAATCATAAACCACGAGAAGAAACTATCTTTGAACTTTTGAGCTTTATCTAGAATTTAACTATACCAATCCGTCAAGCACTCTTGGTGCTATGAAGTTTCGAAAGTGGGAACTATTTTTGGCTCACCCGGTAGGGTGTATGTCTTTCTAAATACCAAAGACTATCTTTGTAAAGAGATCATGTAGCTGCTCAAAGCTCAGCGTAAACTGCATACCTCTTATCATCCCTGCATTTTGTTTGATTCATCACTTAACATGATGAATGTGTATCGAAATATTTCTTATGAAATTACAAAATTGTTTCATCATTTTAATTGTCTCACAAGCCTTGTGTACTAAGATCAGATAAAACATTCCAATATTTTTCTCGTTTGAAAATGGAGCTTTCTATTATTGATCACGTGAACAGTAGGCAGAAACATTTTGATAATCTAACCTCGATAATTCGAATAGCAAGCTAATACACATGATTATCTGAGTGGAGCACGATAACCAAAATTTTCTCTAAAAATACAATTTATAATACACACTAGAAATTATCATATATGCTTACAGCAAAGTTTTGAAGTTACACAAAAAAGATTCATATATCCAATATTCTTCATTAACAAATAAAATATCCTTGCTTTTACAAAAGTATAGAAATTAGAAAATCCTACCAATTGTCCCAGAAAAGTTTAACATTTTAAAAAAGGTAAAACCTAGAATACTGCATGGATTTGAATGAATCAAAGATTATTTGATAGCAGAAGGATTGAAGAAATTTTGCAAATTTTTCTTGTATTTTTTATAAGTTCTGAGAATATGCATCAATTCAATTTTACAAAACCCTTTGTTTGCAAAATGCCTGACACCGGATACTGTGGCGTAATGACGTATGCAGCATCGTATACTTAGGTTTGTCACGTGACAGTAGCAGAATTTGAGCCAGCGTTCACACGATGCCGGAACAATTTGAAAACGGTACGAGATTTGACTGTAAGAAACTCTTTGCAAGACTTTGATGCCATAGAAAGGTACCTACACCCGAAGTGTCAATCAGTCTTGTTCCAAAGCGTCGAAAACTGCTCTATTTTCAAACTTTTCAAGTGTTTACACGATGCCGTTTCCAAAATGTGCCGGTTAGAGTTCAGTTTTCAAAATCTACCGTTTTCAAAATGTGCCGGCAAAAAGTGTGCCGCTTTCGCGTGAACGGGAGGCCTATCCGACGAATTTTTCACCGTCTTCAAAATGTGCCGGCATCGTGTGAACGCAGTCTACGTATCATGATTATTAAACGCCCGAACTTTTCTGCGAATCCTTGAAATATTCAATTCATAAGTTAATTAATTCTCTAAACTGACAAGAAGGTCTTTGACACTATCAGCTACAAAGTTAGGTATCAATTCATTATTACCTTCCTTTTGAGAAAGTTCTTCGATTTGTTTAAGGCTTGTGACACCACTCAACACAGCTAAAGTTTTCATGGCAGTTCTGTTTCCAAATGATATATCTGTTCCTAATCTGAAGTAGTGCAAATAAAAGCAAAACTCATCTTCTGTGATTAGAAGGAAACTATGTCGTAAGAAGGAAAGTGAGTCAAAATCATGATTTTTTCTGCATATATTCTCATAGAAATACGTTGAAAATTTAAATCGATACCGCAGGTAGCATGGTAGTACACATCAAGCCAGTGTCAACGACACAAAAGTGCAAATAAGGCTTAACTAATAACTACATGAAATGAATACAAATACAAATTTAGCGGAGAAGAAGCAGGTACTATTTAACAGTGGATTGCAGCGATGGAGCAATTGAAAGCATTATGTAGCATTAGATAAACTAAAGAGTTGCCTTGGATAGCTTCTTACCGATGTCAAAACTACAAGGTAGTAATATGGCAAAATAGTGCCTTATCAGACTGACATGTTGTGCTATAAAATTGTCTGAATGATCTAAGAAAAATCTAATTTTTTAGCTTGAATTGATCTTGAAAATACAGTTGCCAATTGTAGTGCATTGTTCTGCTATCGATGATGTAACGTGTGCCTCTTTCGTTATTTTCGGATACAAAATTCTCTTTTCAATACCAAAACGTTATTGCAAATATGAAGTAAATATGATACGTAATTGTATGAGCGGAAATGTTAACACGATGCAAATTCTATAACGTACCTATCACCAACCATAAGAGTCTCTGAAGGTTCGATCTTGTGACTGAAATATATATTTGATATAGCATTAATTGTTAAAATGAGATCGTCTACTTAAAATTAAAATCGTTTGAAAGAGTAATATGAGATCATAAATTTTACGCTTCGTTATGGACATTAGTAGATCTATTCTGTAAATTCATGGCTTTTTGGACAGATATTTGCACAAAACAGTATGTACAAAAAGTATTGTCAGTACAGAACAGCTTTTATAAAATTTGGTACAAGCATTCATGAACATGAGAGACAGTCAATAAAAACACTTATTAGAAAAAAAATAAACAATAAATTGGACACGCCACCAGGAGAAAGGACAACAATCCCTGTAGACGCTGAGATTCCACTCAAACAAGATCAAAACAAGAGGTCGAAAAGTGCCTTCTTTACCAGAAAAAACCATATCGTCGAGTAAAGTCAATAAAGGTGAGCTCCTCTCCGACAGCTACAAATAAACCTACGTAAAGTAACTCTTGGTTAAAGATCAGTTGTAATAATAGTATAGTCAATAATTGCCAATTGCTTCAAAATTTGCAAGCAGCTAACTGCTATCATTTATATCATTATTTGAAAAATAACATATTGTGCGAAATATTCGTAACCAAAGCCAATCCCATGCAAACAAAAGCAAGAGCGAGAAATTTTGATTTTGATTAAACCTTTCTCAAATAGCAAAATGATAAATAAATACTTAGACTTGTGACCTGGAGTCCCTTGTTTCCCTGTGCTCCTTTAACTTGATGATGACGCTTCGGTCAACAGAGACTCATAACATTACTCTGAAAAACATGACCCTATTTAGGCAATAACTCTGAGCTTCCTAGAGTATCAATCAGATCGCAAGGTGTGTGGATTACTTTGGTTATTGGTTATGGTTACAAAATGCAATAGAATTTTCGATGCGATTGAATGACTGATAACATTTTCACGGGATTCGAGATTCGAAGCCGTCATCCTTTTTCACTGGTTCATCATGAATCCCAGTTGAGCAAGGCTTACCGCAGGGATACAAGGGACGTATCGTCATAAGTCTAATAAATACTCACATTGCTCTGACAGCATCTATCATTGGCTTCTCAGGTTTTCCCATCACAATTGGATCTCGATGTGATGCAGTCTGTACAGCGTTTACCATTACACCACTTCCTATCATGAAAGGAAAACATGTAACTTCCTTGCCGAGGAAAGAAATCTCTTGAAAAAATTATACAGTATTATCGTTTACCGTTCTCAGTCAGTAGATTAAAACTTCAAACAGTTCTAATTGACAAGAAAAATCTCAACAACTTCAAAACTAGCAAACTAAAAGATGACAGGCAACCAACGAGATGAATGTAACGTAAGAACAGTACATCTTTTCCATACTTAAAAAAGTCCCTCGATGTACATCGATCTGGAACCTCTAAAAGATACTAGGGCCATTCAGTATCTGACAAACATGTAAATTGTAACTTATCTTTAAAGGGTCTGTTTCATCCAGCATTCCTTGCACGAGTCGTATCTTGGTTGGCCTTTGTTTGTCGCCATTTTCATGGCCCATGAAAATGGCAACAACAAAGGCAATCCAAGCTACGACACGTGCAAGGCATGCTGGGTGAAATAGACTCTTTAAATCGGAAAGGATCCAAACAGCTTAAAGTTGATAGAAAATAACCAAAATTCACGAAAATTCTCTTCTTTAACATGCAGTTTAAAGATTATGCGAACAACTTAGTAACAGAGTTTAGTTCTTCTTGTATATAACACATCCATTTTCTTTAAAAAAGCGAAGAAAGTACAATCAGAAAATCTGAAGCATATTTTTATCCAGAGGAGGATTTAATTTTTCTGGAATATGACCGTAAGAAAGTGTTCAAAAGTGATAGAACTTATGAAAAAATTTTGGTTAAAAGTTGGTACTGAAGGGTCAAAAGAAACCAAGCACACAAAACAATTAGTAGTACTTTATTTGAATACTTACTAAACTTCAATGAATGCTGATACAAACCTGGTATAAATGTACCATCTCCCATAGGAAAATGACTATCAGTATTTGTTGCTATGAAATGTACATCAGGATTTCGTAACAGCCTCATGGCCGATGCTATTTTCTGGTAGCTAATATGCTCATCAAATCCGACAACTACAGATCCAATCTACAAAAGTATAAGTAATGTTAGATCTCCAGAGATCATAACAACTTAACTTTGAAAAACAGTGATAATAAATTGCACAGTAGAAGTTAAGTTATCACAATAAATGCAAAAATCAAACAAGTCTTATAGATATTGCATTATATATCTTTTATTGAAACCATTCGTGAGAAAAATTATTGCTCCAAAATACTCTAAAATCTACAATTTAAAAATTGCTCTGAAACAGCAAGGAAAAATACCAAAATCAAATTCTTTTCGACCATTAAAGCTGTGCTGCAATGTTTGAAAAAATGCAGCAAATCATGCAATGCATTGTTAGGAGGACGGAATTCTTGCCAACTGCAATGATTTCTACTTGCTTTTCTATTCTTCTTTCAAATTTTCCATTTCGTTGGGCAGAATTTACAGGATAAAAGGTCTGAAAAGAATTAAGCAGGATACACCATTCAAAAGGTTAGAAAGAAATAAATGATTAACCAAATAATAATTCAATAAATGAACCATAAACCATGCTTGTGATATACTTGAATCTTTGCTTACTTCTTTGTCAATGCTAAGGTCAACTCTGTTAGGGACATCAAGAGATGAATCACCAGGCAATGGACAAGGCTGTTAGAAATAAACAAACATGGAATGTGCAATCAAATCAAAAATAAATATTTCAGAAGTAAAGAATGAATGATATTTTGTAAGGCACTGAAATTATTCTACTTGATCTCACTTCTTTATTCCATGAATTTTGTTTGTTTTGACTTCCTCTGCTCCCGAACAGTTTTATACACTAAATAGCCACAGACAAGACCAATCCAATAATAATTTGTCTTCATTGCTTTGCACAATTGTTTTGCTGGTAATTTTAAAAGTCACTTTGATGATGACCAAGGAACTGGGAAATAAAACAATGACACTTCACCTTGAACATAATTATTTCAAAGCCTTTGTTATGGCAGTACTTGAGGACTACATAAAACTATACCAGATGTTCTAAATCAACCTTTGAAAATTTATTTTTGGGCCCATAGATTTTCACCCATCGGATACTTGACCAAAATTGTACCCTGTATAGTATTATACATGCATCGTTGTCTGTGGAGGGGGTTTTGAAGTCACAAAGAGTTAGGCAATCAATTGAAGAAAAATCTAGAAATTACGGTCACAAAAATCACATCCAGCCAAAATGTAATGACATTAGATAACAGATAAATTCCCTCATAACTTACCCCTATTGGTGTATGTTGGATTCCAACATTCTTTAATTCTTCAGCTATTCCTATCCCACCCACTAAAAATGCTTTCTTGTCACATTTCAACACATGTTTAAGGTAAACCGCTGCAACTCTTGCTGTACCAAATACTTCATCCTAACATAAATTTACAGTTAAAAGTTACAGGGTAAAAACAATAAAATTGTCATTTAAAATCTATATATGGTATATATAAATTTTGCGCACACTACCAAGACAAGAATTTTGAAGAATTAATAACAAAATTCAACAACTGTTCAAATCCTGATACAAATTCTGGAGAACTACATGAGAGACTAGATCTGTTAAAAGGAACTTTGGAAGTAGGCATTGTACCCTATGAGAGATTGTAGAGAGATTTGGATGCAAACAAGAGAAGACTAGCACACTGAGCCCTTTCTAACTTATGTCTTCATCAGAGTGTGACTTAAAGCAGAACTAAAAACTTTACAGGAATTCTCAAGATATCTAAACTTTCTTGGGATTATTAAGAATCCCCTAACAAGAACAGTACATGTGCACAATGCCTAGAAAAAATACTTGTACAATAAAGTCTGAAGACACCACCGTTCTTCACTTAGAGATGACAAAGACATTTCATTTGTGTATTTGTGTAAAATAATTAATACTTTCTTAGAACACCTTATCATTATCATTATTATTATCAATTTCTTTACAGTTGGACAATAGTAAAAATAGCTAAAAGTAGTTAGCTAATTAATTCCAACCTAAAAATATTACAATACAAACATTAAATAAAAATGGTGGATAAAATATTTACAAATTGTCAATATCAAATAGTATAAAAACAGATATCTAAAAATGTGCATTACAAAAAGCCCAGGTTGGGAAAAAATGTGCGGCATAATCTGCATGAACAATTTTCTCCGTACCAATTCTTTATCTTTGTTTTAAACTGATAAAGAGATTCTGAATTGCGTATTGTTGGTGGTAACGTTTGCCATAGCTGCGGACCTTTAAATCTGACGCTTTCTGAGCCGTTGTTGACCGATCTCACTCTTGGTTGAATAAATTTGTTATTGTTACGCAAGTTGTAGTTAGTCATCAGATACTCTGTGGCTTGGCTTTAGCAACTTGATGTACACCATTTCCAATCTGTGCAGCATTTTGTCAAAATATGGAATTTGGTTAAAAATAAGAAATAGTTCAAATTTCTATTCTATTACCTCTTCAGCTCCAATGCCAAGTCTTCTGAATTTTTCATGGAGCTGTTTTTGAGACTTTGTGTTATTATTTGTAACAAATATCACTTTCTTGCCCTGCAGGAATTGATTTCAATATCTAAACTAATCTTCCATGATACAATATATAATCCATTGAGAGAAAAGTTAAATTTAGCAATATTTTCAGAGAAAAGTGGTCTTTATTAATAAATTACAATTTGATGTGAGTACCATGAATTTTGCAAAAGAGAAAGCTCAGTCGCCTGACACATGTTGACTCTGTTACACCCAACAAATAGATTTCACACCTTCCACAATGGCTGAAGAAAAAATTATCCTTGTTTTTCTGTGGTAATTTCAATTCAATTCATTGCATTCAGAGCTATAAAATTGTTTTACGAAATATCACCCTTTCATAAATCATCCAAAGAATTGTTTTGAAATTAACCAGGGTCACTAATTTCTATTGAGTTCTGAAATATACTTGGATTTTGAAGACCAAATCATGCACTTTACTCTTACTTACAATTTGTAACAAACTTTCTGGTAGAAATTGCTATGAAACAGAGAATTTTTGTACATATTCTGGTCTACAGTAAGACCCCGCAAACAAGAACATGCTTTTCTAAAAAACAGACTGGGTAGGTTCTTATAAATGAGGTACTTATGACATTTTTAGGGTGTTGTTCTTATTGCAAGGACACTTCAGACTAGGATGAACATATGGCTACAGTGTATAGTACGTGTTAAGTAAACTTGTGGGTATAATGACTGCATTTAAATATTGGAGAGTATGGTATTTTTATTGTTTACAAAGCAGTTTATATCACAGGGCTTGATAAAACAATTTGCATATCCCTGAAAACAGATAGAGGTGTTCAGTTATCAATAGATGGGAGTTTGTTTACACTGATATGTTGAAATTTCTTAATTAAGTGTACCATCTCATAAGAACATTGAAGTAAATCAGTCTTTTTTTGGTTCTTATCTTGGAGTGTCTTTTTCCATAAAATCAGTCTGCAGGTTCTTATTTTGCTATGTTCTTGTTTGCGGGGCTTTACTGTACTGGATCAATTTAAAACATGAAAATAATACATTTGTCGACTTACCATCTTTTTCAGAATATTAACTAATGCTGCTGCTCCATCAATTACTCCAGTTGGATGCCATATCACTCCTGAAAAACAAAAAAAAAATCAAATTCATTTGACATGACTTACATTTATTATAACGCTATCAGTCCTTGAATGACTAAACATGTTTTGCATGGTTGACTGATAATAGGTATGCTGAGGCAACAGACATTGTGTACCTCGAGCTGTGCAAATCTAAATTTACTATTGTTTCTCTTGTGTGAGTTACACATGTCTCTTGCATGACACCCCTGTCTAAGGTCAATTTTACAACTTATGACTTATTTTCCTACTTCTTTTTATTTGCAGTCAAATCCAAAAGTTAGGACATTCCTCCTTTAGTGTCTTGTTTTAAATTAATGACAGATATTGCCAGAGAATTTGAGTCCTTTTACTTTTAGAATGGACCCATCCCTTTCTACCAGGATTTCCCATCCAATTCCAATTCAGAATTCTAGGATTTCCCATTCACTACAAACATCGTACTGCCCTCATGACATTTTAAGAAGCTTAGTACAATATATATATCCATTGATTTTTAATCGTTCGTAGTTTGTTATGTGTAGGTAGATTAACTTGCTTGGCTATATATATATTGGCCATGGGGTAGTCATTGTCTTTCGCTCCCCATGGTGTCGTCCCTGTAGTGTTGTAAAGAAATTAGGGAAGTTTTTAGAGAAGAAGTTTTAATTAGGAACTCTTTTGGCCTTACTGTACTAAATAATAACAAATTTATAGTTTCTCAACCACCTTACCATCACAATCAAATATGACGGACGTCACTGAATCGATCAGTTGCCTTCCAGAACTTTTAGTGAGTCTCACAAATGACATTATTGACGTTGCTGTCTTGGGCAATTCCAGTGGCGAGTTGCTTTACAGTTTCCCTTCTGCATGAACAGAAAAATGCCTTAGGCCAGCTGCCCAGCTGCCCTGCTGCCATCTGCTGCCATCAGTGGACCAGGATAAAATCTCGATTTCAGAATGAGACTTACAAATTTTTCTTGAGCTAAATTCTGATTGGCTGTCAAAAATATCACACCCCCAATGAATTGACGAATCAGATTGCGCAAAACCACTAGAGACAATTTTTGACGGCATCTTGCCTTTTTGATAATACTTTGCAAATCAATTTTTGTAGAAGGTAAATTTACGTTTCTAATTCCACGATTTTAGTCAACTACTTCAATACTGATCCAGGGTGCATTTCATACACCTTAGGCCAGGAGATCTTCGGCGTAGACCTGACTGTTTTGTCGGCGTCTTATTAATTATGGAACGATCTTTTGATTGAAGTCAAATCATCAAAATCTTATAAAATATTTAAAAAACGTATCAACAATGCCAACACCGAATGCTGAGTCTCTCTTTCATGTTATAGTTAGCATCATTTAATTTGTTTATAAAAAGATTTTGTAAATAGGGTTTTTTAGTTATGTATACTTAATAATTTTTGTATTTATTTGCACGGCCCACTGTAAATCAGTCCTTTGACTGACGTGGCCACCGTGCCTTAAGAAATTAAAATCAAATCAAATCAAATCAAAAAGCGTAGCGGCATCATTTCTTCAATGATATGAAGATATTGATAAAATCGGTTCTTAGCGTGACGGTGCTTGAAAATCTGTCTACATTGGCATGAATGTGAAGCTTTCCTCGGTCTCTTGGCAGTTTCTTTTGATAATACACATATTTCTTTATAAGAAACTAAGAATTTGAGCCAGTACTGAAAGTTTCCTAAAATCATCAGATTTTGAGTACTCAGATCCTTTTGCAGCTTCTCTCTCCTAGAAAATACTACGAAAGCTTGGGGCTCGGCGTACCTTCAGCGTAGGTTTTACATGGAATGCATCCTGGATACTGATGGCCCTGTTGATATATAAAAATCAAGGAAGACGTAATGACTAACACAAAAACGATAAATAAATCAGGTAGCAATAAATCAGGTGCTATTAGGGAATGACAAGCTTGTTTTGGATGAAAACCTTCGACTCCTCTGAGTTCACTTAGACAAGAATCTAGATTGGACGAGCCATTTACAAAAATTGCTATCAAGTTGCTATGGAAAAATAGCCGTCTTAAGAAAACTCAAAAACTTTACAACATTAAGGCTTCGGAAAAAGCTAATAGAATCCCTTATGTTTTCGAAAATAGACTTCAACGATTACGTTTATTCGCCATTAACGAAAGTGCAACTTAATAGTCTACAACGTCTGCAAAAAGTAGCAGCAAGCTTCGTACTTGGCAGATATTGTTCAAGAGATGACATTGTAAAACTGGACTGGCTACCAATTAAAGAAAGGAGAGAATTCAATTATCTGAAGCTAACACACAAAGCTATTCACTCTGACAACTGGCCAGATATAAATAAACTGGAGATCAAAACTACGGGTAGAGCATTATGAAACAGCGATGAAATAAAACTTCAGACATCATTAATCAACGGAACTTTCCAAGATGAAGCAAGCAAATACTTTTATCAGCTTCCAACAGAAATAAGAAGCGCTAAGAATCTTTCCGCATTCTGTTCAGCCTTGCGGAATCATTTATTTGCGAGGATCAATGAACAATGAAAAGACGACATTAAGTAATTTTATCAATCTTTTAACATTTTAATATTTTTACCATTTCCTTTCGCGATATCATGTGTAACACAATTTAGTTATTTTTGATTTAAAGAAGATGTTTTATTTTTGTAAGAGATGAAGAGCCACAACTATTGTGGATAAGCTCAATATTACCATGTATGTATATGTATGTATAAGCAACAATTGTAGAGCAGCAGTACTATGGCAGACCAAACTTTGGAACTCTCCATACTTAAAGAGAATTGTAAACGCCAAGCAATGTCAGACTGTCTGAAAACCAAATTTGGCCTGCGAGCATAAATCTGGACCCATACTACAGTAGATGAAGTGATGGGAAAGTCTGACTTGCATGAATTTCCTTTCCATTAGTTCAGCTTCTGCAGTGCTGATCCATATTTACGCAAGGCGAATTCTTGGTATGCTGAGCACTATGGGAATGATGAAATGAGAAGCATAATAGAGTGACTATTCGTGGTTACATATAACAAAAACGATAAGCACTATCAGGAAACACTAAAAGAAAACAAGAAAAAAGATACTAGTAAACAAATCACTGTTCGCTAAATACATCGTAAGTTAACTACAATAAATGTTTGCGGTAAAGATTGCGGGAAAGGAGTTCCGAAACGATCCCTTGCACCCCAACGAATTAAGTCAACTTGATTCAAAGTCTACTCATCAGGCTCGAAGTCTATTCCATTTATCAAAGAACTTAATTTGGCAGTCTTTTAAAGACTTTCAACATGTCTATTTTTCTTGATATCTGTTTCATAGAATTGCTTTATGAGCGTATACCTGACATAACGATAGCAGGATCCGGTGTCATTTACTACGACGCTCTAGACTTATGCCTTTTCGTCCCTTGTTTCCCTGCGTTCTTTGATTTGCTGATATCACTTGGTCAATAGGGACTCATAATATTAGACTTATGTAATGGGCCCACTTTGTCAAAATGGCCTAAACATTTTTCCTGACATGTGGAAAATAGCAAGAGTGACCTCTATTTTCAAGTCTGGTTCGAAGAACGACATGGGCAATTACAGACCTATATCCGTGTTATCTGTTTTCTCGAGGTTGCTAGAAAAACTAGGGCATGATCAAGTTTCAAATTACTTGAAGGTGCATAAGAAATTATCAAAATGTCAACACGCATTTTTAAAGATGCATAGCACTTTAACGTCACTACTTAACGTAACAGATGCGTGGTTTTCTAACATTGACAAACGCAAAATTAACATAAGCGTATTTCTAGACCTCAAAAAGGCTTTCGATACGGTGGACCACGGTATTCTCCTCTCAAAGCTTACTAAGTACGGCGTTGTAGGGACACCTCTTCGGTGGTTCACATTGTACTTGACGAATAGAAAACAATACTGTCAGGTGAATGGCCACAAATCTAGCCTAAAAACTGTTCACTGCGGTATTCCTCAGGGTTCGTGCTTGGGGCCTCTCCTCTTCATTCTGTATGTCAATGACTTTGAGCAGTGCCTCAATAAATGCACCACAAACATGTATGCGGATGACACCAGCGTAACTTGCTCTGCTGAAGATATTGACGAACTCTGCAATGATCTAAGAACTGAGGTTGACAATATTGCAGAATGGTTACGGCAGAATAAGCTCAGTCTGAACACTGATAAAACAGAATACATGGTTGTTGGTCACAAAAGACAAACTAACCGTATCCAAGGTCCATTAGAGGTAAACATAAATGGAGGACCAATCAAACGGGTCAAAAAAGTCAAATACCTTGGAATTACAGTGGACGAAAACCTTACATGGAACGAGCAATATAAAAACTTCAAAGGTAAAATTAAAAATGCTCTCTCGTCCCTGCGGAAATTAAAGAACATACTACCGCAATCAAAATTGGATCAGGTGTACAAGGCACTGCTTGAGAGTCATCTGAGATACAGTGATGAACTATGGGGCAGTTTGTCAAACACAAAGCTTGATCATCTTCAGCGTCTGCAAACTAGAGCACGAACGCTAATAGAAGGCTCTAGATTAAAGGATGGGTGGAGATGTAATTGGCTTTCAGTCCAAAACTTGATAAAATTTGACAGGGCCGTGATGATCTATAAAATAATGAATGGCCTCTGCCCGGACAACTTAAGAGGGAGACTTGTTACCAGATCTCAAATATCTAGTTATCAAACAAGAAATCAGTTAGATATTGACACTCCAAGGCAGAACCTAGAATTCTCCAAAAACAGTTTTTTCTATTCTGGTGCAAAGACGTGGAATGAAATCCCATCAGAAATCAGAACAAGTTCCACTATCACCCTATTCAAAAGGAAACTGAAGGAATTCCTACAAAATTAGCATCCTTCCCGAAGCAACAAGGACAGATTTCGTTCTGAGCCAATCAGCGAGTTTGTTTACATCTGTGAGATTGACCAATCACACTACGTAATCTAACATCACGTGATACACTGTGATTTTACGGGAAATCAGAAGCTGTGGGGATGAATACGAAAATACCCTCCCCCGAAAACCGACGATGTGCAAGTGGATTTTTGACCAACCATAAATATTTTGACATTTTCTGTTAGACTACAAGCTTGCCGAAAATTCTACCGCCTCGGATTTTGATATTCAACTTAGATCGAGAGAAATCTTTCTTCAAATAACGCCTTAAAATCAGGTTAGCGCCCAACGTTTCAGGTTCAATAGAAAGATATTTCTTCACCGACTACTTCCATCTTTTGCACAAATAGCTACAAACATTGATTCGAAGACAACATGAAACTTATCTCCATGAAATTTTCGGTGTTGCATAGCTTTCAATAGGGGGCACTATCTGCTATGATACCGAGCGCAATATCAACTACTGTAGCACTACAATCACATTCTTGAGGGCGAAGTCCTGACGCATCTCAACAAGAAACTACCAATAATGTCCAAAACAAAATGCAAGTCACAACTTACCAATTCTTCATTTCTATGATAAACAAAGGCTGGTTAAGTCGAAAGATCCATAGGTTGCATGTGAACAAACGAACTAAGCCAGAATGCAGTCCTCACTGCACTACAGCGTTGTTGATGAACGTCTACTCCTCTCAAATTCTGAGCTAAAAATGGTGCAAGACTGATCACGTCTCAAAAAGTAGCGTTAGTTGCCATAAACAAGTCGATTTCTTATCCTTAGATAATTATTTGTCGGTTTATCGAGGGAAAAGTTGGGAAATAAACAACGGGCTCAGGATAGATTCTGATGAAGGGGTCAGGTCAAGTGAAATGTACAACTCATTTATTCTCCTGTACTGTTGTCTATTTCCCAAACTGTTATCTCGAAAAACTGCGAAATGATTATCTAAGGATTTGAAATCGACATGTTTGTGCAAACTAATGCTACTTTTTGAGACATGATCAGTCTTGCTCCATTTTAGCTCAGAATTTGAGAGGAGTAGGCATTTCATCGACACTGTAGCGCAGTGAAGACTGTGGTGTTCAAACTTGTGGAAATAATCAATTTTCTGTCATAGTTCGTTTGTTCGCATGCAACATATGGTTTCTTAGACTCATCCAATGTTGGTTCATCATAGAAAATGGAGAATGGGTGAGTACCTTGTGACTTACACTTTGTTTGTAACATTGTTAAGAGAGTTTCTTGTTGAAATTGCCTCAGAACTTGGCCCTTTAGACTGTGATCGTAGTGCTTCAGAAAACGATACCGCTCTCGATGGCGTAGAAGAAACTGCCCCTATTGAAAGCTGTGCAACATCGGAAAATTTCATGGAGATAAGTTTCATGTTGTCTTCGAATCAATGTTTGTAGCCATTTGTGCAAAAGATGGAAGTAGTCGGTGAAGAAATATCTTTCTATTGAACCTGAAACGTTGGGCGCTAACCTGATTTTAAGGCGTTATTTGAAGAGAGATTTCTCTCGATCTAAGTTGAATATCAAAATCCGAGGCGGTAGAATTTTCGGCAAGCTTGTAGTCTAACAGAAAATGTCAAAATATTTATGGTTGGTCAAAAATCCACTTGCACATCGTCGATTTTTGGGGGAGGGTATTTTTGTATTCATCCCCACAGCTTCTGATTTCCCACAAAATCACATTGTATCACGTGATGTTAGATTACGTAGTGTGATTGGTCAATCTTGCAGATGTAAACAAACTCACTGATTGGCTCAAAACGAAATCTGTCCTTGTTTCCCGAAGCACGATCCCTAGGAAGACCAGCAAAGTTGTAAGATTTTATATATATGTAAATAGACATTTGTATAGTTTCTCTTTTCTTTTTTAGCTGATAGGGTTTTGTGTTTAAATATGATAAAATGAAAATGAAATGAAATGAAAACAGGTGGGAGTTTTCGTACACTCAACAAAATCGCTTCAAAATCTGGTTTAAAGAGCTTGAACATTGAAAAGGAAACTTTTAGTACAAAGAATGATGTTGTCTTGACGTATAAAACGCAAAATGCCTACCTTTCAGACAGTAATCTTCCTCTGTAGAAGCAAAATAGATCCATCGAAGCTGCGAGAACTCCAGGCTTCTTCAACCGTTCTTTAAGAGCAACAACAACAACATTCTGAATAGCGGCCCCTGATTGGTTAAAAACTGAATTCTAGCGATTTGATTGGTGAATACGGAACCACCCTACGCGGGCCTAAAGTGGGCCCACTTTTTAAGAGTAATGTTATTAGTCCCTCTTGACCAAGGAACGTAGGGAAACAAGGGACGAAAAGGCATCAGTCTAACGACGCTCCTCATCTCTTTATGGAAAACTTGACTTTTCATATACGTGTTTGATAACACCCGCACGACAATTGACCGCAGTATGGAAGTAGTTAGCGACCCTCTTTATTTATATCTACTGGAATAGATTTGGTCCTTGATCGTATGTGCGACATAACGATAGCAGAGTCCGGCGTCATTTTACTTCGATGCTCCTCATCAATCGCTTTTATAGAAAAACTTGACTTTTCGTTATACGTATTCGATCGCACCCGCACGGCTATTGACCGCGACATAGGAGTTGTTAGTGACGCGGAGCGGGTAATTGGTGTGTGCATATTGAAGAATTTCTTTACTGCAACGCGGTATTGCTCGCTTACCAATCCATACAAAATGGGATCAGCGATCGTGTTCAACGTTGCAGGAATAATCGTTAAACGAATTGCACGCATGCGTTGAATGTCACCCATATTTCCCTCGCTGAACACGTTTGCATAGCGTGAGAGGACCCAATATATGAAGAAAGGAGACCAACACAAAACGAATACAACCATAAGCCAGCCTAATAAACGTACTGTTTTCCGTCGTGTGTTTTGCGGGATGCTCTGGACTGCCACTGTATCAGAAACTTTGGTTCTCAAATTCTTTATCGTTGCTATGTAAGTATAGAACAGCACAAGAACAGGGGCCAATAGGCCAAATAAAGCTGTAAACAAAGTGTAAAGTTTTCCGTTCATCCCGGCAGGCCATTCGCGTCGGCAAATTCCCCACTGTTTCAAATAAACGAAGGAAAAGAAATTCGGTGACATGACAAGGATAGAAACTACCCATGTGATCACACTGAATATTTTGCTACCATCCTTGCTTTGTTGCCATGAGAACTTCAAAGGATGATTGATACATATGTATCGGTTGACAGAAATTATTGTCAGTGTTAAAAACGAAACGACGCAACAGATAAAGAATGCAGTTAGGCCAATCGTGAAGTTACACAAAATACGTCCTGTCGACTCGCTTATATTCAGTCCTTGAATGTCGATGAAGATATAGGGGTACAGGAAAATGTTTGCGAGAAGATCGGCTATTGAAAGATTTGTCAGTAAGATGTTGAATGATGTCCGCCCGACTTTTCTTGACACGATTAAATAGATGATAAGACCATTTCCTCCTATACCGACAAATGTCATCAATAAATAAATGATCCGTATTGCGATTTCTGAAGCATTTGAAAATAATGCAGGAATGGCAACAGTGGTATTTTTTGGTATCACTGTTGTTGTTGCTGTTGTTGTTGTTGTTGTGAGTGTTGTTGTTGCTGCGAGTGTAATTATAGTAAGGTTTGATGCAGCAAGAGTAATATTAGCCATTCTTATTTCTGTGCACAGACCCTTGTTAATGTTTTCAATGTGTTAGCCTCCATTTTGCCATCATCAATGATCACCTTTACCATGTGCTCTGTGACATTCAAACTGTGTCTTTTGGCCCTTCTCTGGAATCAAAAGAGCCTGTTAACAATCTAGAGCCCTCATTCGTTGTTTTTATGAATACGACGATGGCATTAACGAGCATTCTCCACGGTAAATTGTCCCACAAGATATTACAAACTTCTCTGGACAGGCTGCTTTCGCCGTGCTAGCAGTATATTTTCATATAAATCTGATTTGATTTGGCATACAGTTAAAGTAGAGTATGATTTGCTGTGCTTATTACGAAAATGCTGAACAAACAGTCAATTCAAATCCCTGCATACTTTGATGAGAGCTTATACAACAATGTTTTGTTTGATATCGCCTGATTCTTTGAACGCAAACAGAACTTGCATAGCTTTGAGCAAATTGCAAACACCAGCTAGCATTTACTTTTCCCTTTGGCAGACATTTCCAAATAGTAAAATCTCTTCTTGATGGCTCATTTTGCAGAGAATGTCTTCAAACATTGACTTCAAATCCTTACTTCTTTGGAAGAGCACTCCAACTGCACAATGTTACCAGGAAGAGTCCTCGGAGAGTCTTGCTTGATGCTTCTGGCGTTGTCTGAGAGTGCTGAGAATCCACTTTTCCCTCTTATATTGTTTTCGCCTTTACCTCTCTGAATGGGAAGTACCTGTGACAAAATATTGGCAGATAATTCGACAAAGGAGATATATGGAGTATCCATCAATTGGTCAAGATGTGGAGAATGTTGCCAACTGAACATGTCACTTTGATCAAGAGATCAATTGTCGAAAAACTTGTCAATATGTTCATGTAACAGCTATAAAAAATGAATTTTATGAAAGATATTATGCATCTATCCATCGATTAAAAGGTGGAAATTCTGGCAGTTGAATGCATGTTCCTTCACAGACATTGAAAGAAAATTCGATGAAAGGTATGGTAGATCGACTAATTGCTAAAAGTAGGTGGAAATTTTAGCAGTTCAATTAATCACCTTCATTAATGGAAGCAAGCTTTGAAAATCTTGTTAAATGCATTGAAAGAAATTTGATGAAAGATATTCATATATCCATAAATTGATTAAAAAGTAGGTGGAGATTTTAGCAACTGAACTAATCATCTTATCAAATAGAATTACTCTTTGACAAACTTGTTAACTGCTTCACTTGTTTTGGCGATTGTATTTCTGTCCTAGCCTGCTAGTCGTGAACTTTAAATATCAATTCTAGAATCGCCAAATTACTGATGGTTCCTGTCTTGATATTTACAAACCCTGCCTTATGATTTATGACATTTGCCTTACGACTTATTTCTTACACTATCACACATGCCTAAAATTGTCATCTATGACTTACAGATTTTCTCGCATTGTTTAAAGAATCCTGTGTACTCTACCACAATCACGAAATCACTTTTAAATTCTCGCGTTCTTTTCTCATTAACTAATCTGACAATCTCTTATTTCTTCATGCTTTAAGAATCATACTCCCTATTTATGACTTTCAATGATGCGTTTATGCACATCACATGTTGGTTTAAAACTGACAATCACCTCGCGCTTTAATTTCTGCGATTCATTAATCATGAATCTAGCCTCTCTCTATCTCATGATTTATGAAATTTGCCTTCTACCATCTGATTTATGTCTTGTGACCCATGACCTGTACTTTACTACTTTCTATTTCATCTTCAGTTATATCACTATGTCTTGATGCTTACCTTTTCAATCCATTCTCTAACTTATTCATTTCTCAAACCTTTTTTCAAGCATATCATACCTTGTAATTCAAGGAACTTGTCCTATACCCCTTGATCTATGCCTTATGATTCATTAGCCCCTAAATTACTACTATAAAGTTCACCCAGAGTCACATGCTTGTGTATCGATCTTACCTTCTCGATCCTTTCTAACCTCTGGCATTCGTTTCTCATAACCGATTCTTGACCTTAGAATGTCTCGTGATTCTTGATGCTTGTCCTTTACCCTTTGATTGATGCCTTATGGTTCATAACCCTTATTTTACGACTTTAAGTAATGCCTTTACTTGTATCACTGTGTCTCGACTCAATATTTACTTGCTTAGTTCGAATTTCATGTATTCATAACTGGTATTTTAAACCTTTAAGATTGTCCCTTTAACCTTTCAAGGCTATTACTGAGCATCGCCCAAGGCATTACATCTTTCGTCATATTGCACCCCTAGATACCAGAGTCAAACAAATAATAAAACTTTCTTCTCCATCGCCTTACGGTCTGTTTCCAAGGCTAACCCACATTATGACATTCATCTAAAACTGTTTGGTTGTATGAGATCTAATCATTCTGGTCTATTTCTGGCATTAGTGTTTGTCAACCAATAAACTCACAAACAAATAAAACAAACAAATTTACGGTCATCTCATGCACAGCTGCAAACAACTGTTCGCATTTGCTTAATCAGAGAACGACCTAAAACCATCCAACCATCAAATTCATGTATACCTGAAATATGGTATCAAGCAAAACTCTTTCACTCTCCTGGTTTGTGATTTAAAAGACTTTATGACGTCAAATCATAAAATGAGCCAAAATATAAAGTAGCTGTAATTTCGACAAATATTCAAGATTTCTGAAAAGTCTAACGGTAGAATCATAGAAAAGTGATTGAAGTTTCTTTTCAGTAATCCAGTTTAAAGAAATAGGTAGTTGAATTTTACACCCGCCTTTTTACATTGATTTAAGGATCTGGAACATATGCTAGCCTCAACCACCCAAACGACCCAACACGACACTCAGCCAGATGGCCAGATCATAGCCATCCAAAACGACTCAAGCTTTTCTTTCTTTCTTTCCTCCTCCTCCGCACGGTTTGCAACACAGACTATATCAAAGGAAGCCGTCGTCGTCACTTTTTCGATACAAAGGAAATCATGCACACAAACAGGCTAGCAACAACGAGGGAAAGAGAACTTAAAAATGAATACTGCTGGGCCATGTATGGCCCTTCCGGGGGTGAAAGGGTTAACAAATGAATTGGACATTATTGAGGTTTGGGGTTTAGTAGAAAACGTGTCACACACCATTAGCGCCGATCAGGTCTGATTACCCCTTTAGAAAATATTATGCCCCATTCGCACCCCTTGCACTTCAATAACCAAAGGTGATGCTGTAGAAAGCCTGCTCTTCCTTGAGAGGAAACATTGTTGTCATTGGTTCTTATTGTTTGATCCTGAAAAAGACTGCAAAACAATCAGCGCAAAATTTCGTTCACACTCTTGCTGCGAAACCAAGGAGACCGGATGACAAGAATCAGCAGTCTCGAAATGACAGAACAGGATTTTCCAATGGGCAGTGGGCACCTTTTGCGAAAAGTGAGTGGCGCAGAATGATTGTCCCAGTTTCTAACCAATTCAAATGGGACCCTATCTGACTAGAAAACATATATGATTATTGTATGCAATACTTCCCTTGTTTCTCGTTATCCTGACATGTAGTTTAAAGTATTTCAAAACAGAGACTATTGACTGCGTCGAAACCAAAACAAGAAATTATTCTACTCACCAAAAGTTAAGTCTGAAACAGGTAAGGTGATGTCAATCAACCATAATCACTCAGCCGATCTCATGTTTTTATCCTTGCTCTTTGTTTGTTTGTTTGTTTGTTTACAATGCTTCAGTCTGTGTTCTCGCTTCAGTCTTGGTGTTATTCAATGATTGATACGAGCCTTGAAACGGAGCTGCAAATGTTGCACATCAAACGTGACTTCCCAGTCTTGTCAAAATACAGAATATTTATCACGCTTCGATGAAGTTAAAATCGAATTGATAAAGAAAGACATTACAACCACAAAGATAGGATAAAGAAGGGATGGACGTCGGAAAAGCTGGACCGTAGAGTGGAGTCACAGACTTCGGCACGAGGAAATTCGGTTACAATGAATTTTGCTTTCGTGAGCTAATCTTTTCTGAAATGGAGGAACCAGGCGAAAGGATGCAATGTCAATAGTTTTTAAATGTAGTTCAGGTTCTGCTGCGGACTGTTTTGTTTACGTCAATAAGTTTAACCAACGTGGCCTTTTAAACAAAAAAAATCAAATATCGATTTCAAAAGCTACACTTGCAAACGTTTAAGAGAAGATAAAATCTTGAAACTTTACCATAACAGATCATGCATAGTCATTGGTCAAGGAGTGCTTTCGCTTTCGACAAATCTTCTTGCATACGGAGATATTTGCTCGTCAAATCCTCCATAAGGTCAGGGTGGATTTGGTAAAAATTCTGAAAACGGTAGATTAAGGGGACTCGAAACTTTTTTCATTGAATCCCAAAGCTTCAAAGTGGTGGACTTGGTAGTTTTGAAGGCCTTCTAAACCTTCAGCTCCAAATGGCAGAAGATTTTTGGCAACTTTTGGGAGATTCTCGGTTTTACTAGCAAACCCTGGTGGTAAATACGAAATCCTGGGAACAACCAATCTGCATTACAGTAAAACCCCGCAAACAAGAACATACATTTCTAAAAAACAGACTGGCTAGGTTCTTAAAAATGAGGTACTTACGACATTTTCAGGGTGTGGTTCTTATCACAAGGACACTTGTGACTATAATGAATATATACAGTAACTACAGTATACAATACATATGTGTTAAATACACTTGAGGGCATAATGACTGCATTTAGATATCAGAGAGTAAGGTATTTTTGTTGTTGACAAATCAGTTTATATAATACAGCTTGATAAAACAATTTGCATATCCCTGAAAACTGTTAGAGGTGTTCAGTTATCAATAGTTGGGAGTTTGTTTACACTGATATAATGGCATTTCTTTGTTAAGTGTACCATCTCATAAGAACATTGAACTAAATCAGTCTGTTTTTGGTTTTTATCTTTGGGTGTCTTTTTCCACAAAATCAGTCTGTAGACTACATTACATAAGTCCCTCTAACTTACGCTCGTTGTTGTTGTTGTCATCGCTTCAGTTGAGGGACTTATGTCCTTACGCTTCAAAACAGGGACTAATTAGGCCAAGTCCGCCGCGTTCACGGCGCGACCAATCAGATCACTACTTTCTTAATATGGTCAACCCACGTGCCTATTGTTAGCGTTTGATTGGCTCATTAGTTCAAAGTTCGACTTCTCGAAGCGAAGCGACGCTCGAAATGACCTTCGAAGGGACGTTCGACTTTTCTTTCGACGTTCGAAGGATGGAAGATGTTCTAAGTTTCTTCTGATTTTTCGTAAGATTTTAGTCCCTGTTTAGAATTCGTTTGGTCGTGAGTCCTTTGTATGAGTGAAATTAAAACATCAGATTATAAATGTTGAACGAATACAAGGAATCACGTCGTCAGTCTAATCAGTCTGCAGGTTTTTATTTTACTATGTTCTTATTTTACTGTACTGTATTGCTTTCAGCAGATGGCAGACTCGAAGTTGCCAGTCAAACACGATCTCAGATTGTCCAATATTCCAGGATCCAACGTTCCATGGTGTCTTGGTCCGTAATTTGGCTTTGACATATATTTAAGGTCTGATTTGATAAGAATCGTAATCCTATTCAGTGTTCATTCTATCCTTGATTTGCTTGAATGATATCCTGACCACTCTATTCTGTGTCCTGACCTCGAATGTCGGTGGAAGTAGTGTGAGAACAGGATTGGGAAATCACAACCTACATTATGAGAAAGTGCTTATGAGAACTCAACTCTCTCATCGCCAAAAAATTAAGAAATTCAGTTCTGGGAAAATACTGAGTATCAAACCCACTCCGCTTGACTGTTTTGGCTGAAAAGGTTAAGGTTAATGTGAAGTTGCGGCTTTAGCGCCAAGCTCTGGGATCGCAGAAGTAGCTAAGCGCCAAGCGAGTCCGCGACCCCTTGTCATGACGCTCAAATGATGGGGTCCTACCGGGCTTCGAACCCACTCCGCCTGATTGTCCTGGCTGCAAAGTCAGAGCATTACACAATAATACACCACTGCGCCTTAATACTCCAATCTTGGAATCTTGGAAAGAGTTCAAGGAAATCTGAGAATATCTAAACCTTCGACAAATGTAGCTGTTAGAAGGCAATAGGCCGTGAGGCTTGCTGCACCATATTTGGGGTAACTGGTTTCCATCAACAGAAAATCCTAACGTCTTAATAAATGTGAGGAGTGCATACATACTTTGAAGCGCCGAAAAACATCTATTCAATAGATGTGAAGAATTTGCACATAAAACATCTATTCAATAAATGTGAGAAATATAAGCATAATGTGGAGCATTGGAAACCCGGGAGAGGGGTCACTTGAGTCTCCAAGATACGGGTTGTGGCATTCAAATCGTAAAATTACCACCCATAAATCCGGAGAAATTTCAGAGAAGTATATCCATAAATTCGGAAAACTTCTGAAAATCATACCCATAAATCCGGAAATGCCCATAAAGTTTACCAATAATGAATTTTTACATAAAAACCATAGCCACAAATCCGGAAATGTAAAAAATTGTGGAAATCTACGCTCATAAATCTGGAGCCCATCATAAAAAGGTACCCTAAAAAATGGCACAAACCCGTACCATGGAGAACTTAAGTTAACCCCCTGGGATCGGAAAACATCCATTCGATCGATGTGAGGAATGTATGCATAATTTGAAGCTTCGAAAGACATCTATTCAGACGTGAGGAATACGTATAGTTTGGAACATTGTAAAACATCGATTCAAATTCGATAGAATTTGATCGCAAATGTCTTGTGTCACTTTTATGGACTTAGATTCGAGCCTAATTCGAAGTTAAAGAAGAATGCTATCTAAAAACAACTAGTATTTACTGATGTTATCATTGCAAATATCTAAAATGTTTCCTATTCAAAGAAAAAATTTATCTAAAATGTTCCCTGTTTTGATGACCTGAGTTTATTCCCAGGCATGAAATTGGGTCGATCAAGACGGCGTTCCAACTTCATATTTTTTGCGAAGTAATACCTAGAAAAGAGAAGAATGAAATAATTTAGATACTTCTTAATATGAGATATGTTTTGGTGTATTTTTATGTCAGATGAAGGAGTAGGACTAGGCTTGCCCTAAGTCTATTTCGTCAAAAAAATAGGATTAGGATAGGGAAGAGCGGATTTAATTTTCATGTAGACTTACAACAGATGACGAAATAGACTTGGGGCAAGTTTGCTTCTACAGAGGAAGACTACTGCCTGAAAGATAAGCATTTTGTGACTTTTAGGTCAAGACAACATCATTCTTTGTACTAAAAGTTTGCTTTTCAATGCTCACACTCATTAAACCAGATTTTGAAGCGATTTTGTTGAGTGTACGAAAACTCCCACTTGTCTAGGTCATTTTCAAAAAGTGGGCCCACTTTTTGCGCAATACCAAGTGATATCAGCAAATCAAAGAACGCAGGGAAACAAGGGACAAAACGTCATAAGTCTACTACAGGCATTCAAGCATCTGAATTGCACGGTAGTTTTCGCAATCTTCATGCATGCACCAACCTTAGCTGATTTTGAAGGGAGTTTCCTGGCTTGCTGAACAACCTCATCTTGAAATGTAACTTTTAACTTTCTTTTTTCCTTTCCATTCGCTCCTGTTAAATCAGTACTGGAACACCGTGATGGAGCTTTCAAAATTCCAAGAGAAACTCTTCGTTGCTGTTCGGCATTAGTTTGTGGTGTGACAGGTCCCTCATGTTGTTTTTGTCCCTGTGTTGGTTTGGCGATATTTTCCATATCACCCACATTGTTCTCTGCTTTGTTTCCCCGTGCTTCCTGCTCTGCTCGATCACTTTTGTTTTGTTTTTCGTATATCTTTAGTGAATCTTTTAATCCTAGTCCAAAAGAATCGTATCTGCTGTCTCTTTGCGTAACTGAACCAGTTGGCCTAAAAAGAAGATAGATCCCCTTGGCAAAAAATATCAATTAGGGAGATATAACAGTAGTCAGGGAGTGCAACGATTTGGACATTGAAAAAGATGGTCAATCTGTTGATATTCGATGATACTTCACAAAGCAAGAAACAGATTGTTGACGCCCCCCCCCCGATCATCCTCGAAGCGGAAATACCCCTTTTGAGACAAAGCCAAAGGAAGCAATGAGTGGGCAGTGAGGATGCATGACAGCAGCGGTAAACTCCTCTTGGAATGGAGATTGATCAGATTGTCACATTTCCACATTTCTACACTCCGAAAGAAATTGCAACTTTTTCATTCACCTACATTAAGTTGCCGCAATGCACATCAAATCTTTAAAAAATTTGGGACAAAGCTGTAGCAGTAACGATGTAAACTTGGTGAAACAATGTTTTCACTTTCTTTTGGGAATAAGCGAACTCAATGCAAATTTTACGGTGCAATCTCACAATAGACCTTTTAGCTATTCTGAAAAAGAATAGCAATCGAATAATATCTTGCTACATTCTGTAGGATTTTCGAATGTGCACAATAGTGATAGAAGCCTTAACGCCACTCGATCGAACCTCACGTATAAAAATGTTTACAGATAACGGCTCGCTCCAGGCTCTTTTGTAGAATAGCTAAAAGGTCCATACCTTGTGGAAAACAGTTTTTCTCCGAGAGGAAAGAAGGATTCTAATGCCACCAGGCCATTACTATAATGCATCCGATCAGAAATGCATATTTTTATTATTCCGTAGTTCCGAAGCTGATCGAAATCGATCCATGAATTATTACTGGTATTACAGGGTAGGTTGTGAAAAGCGTGCAAATTTCTGAAAATCACCGAGCTTTGATTACGCCCTGTGTTCGGTTTTCTTCGTATCTCTGTGTCCTGCGAATGTGAGTAACAACAACCTTCACAGGCACTGGGACACAACACAGATTGGAATCAAACATCTGCAGGAAGAAGTCAGCTCATCAGCCCATGAAAAAACATACATGTATGGCAGAGACAATAGAGCTATGGAGCTCTTAGCAATAGACAAGAACAATAAGCATGGGCAATAGAACTCTTACTTGCTCATTTCGTAGCCATATTCAGGAGCCGAAAATTCATTCCGGTTCTTAACCTTGTCTCTATTTTCGTTGATTCCTTCCTGCCTTATCTCGTTACCAGTCGAATTTCTTCTTATTTTCTCATT
Organism: Aurelia sp. 3 sensu Dawson et al. (2005); assembly: GCA_964020215.1. Classification (NCBI taxonomy): domain Eukaryota; kingdom Metazoa; phylum Cnidaria; class Scyphozoa; order Semaeostomeae; family Ulmaridae; genus Aurelia; species Aurelia sp. 3 sensu Dawson et al. (2005). The sequence continues at coordinate 2,305,574 of OZ026581.1, forward strand.
AAATGGTGCCACTCGACGTCTAAGTTCTAAAAACGCATCACTGAATCTCTTGCAACTTTCTCTCTCTCGCATTCTACTGAAAGAAAAATCACTGTCCCTATTTGACTGCCTTTGTACTGCTTTTTCAGGGCCTTGTTTCCTCTGTGGCTTTTGTTGTCGTTGTTGCTGCTGCTGTTGTTTTAATCTTTGATAGTTTGATGACGGTTCTTCAGGAATTTTTCCTCCTTGATTAAAACATTTTAGAGTTAAGCAAGGCCAGCACTAAATCCATACACATACGGACAGGAAAATCCGATATTTTTGTGTCAGAATATTGCCGAAAGCGACAACAGACAACATCAGCTAAGGTGTGTTTTAACCATTTCAAGTCACGTGATTATACTCTTGGGAAATTTAAATACTATTCTCCTGTTTTGCATCACGGCACATATTTTCATAGCGCCAAATATGCTAAAGAATTCAATGATGTTCTACCTAGAGAGTGATCATTTGGTTTGAAGTGAATCCACACAAAAAACCATAGCCGATTTGGTCCATTCTGGCTCCAAATAAACTGAACTTGTGGCCTTGATATGTTTTGGCTTCACATATAGTTTAACTGATACTTTTGAGTTCTGTCAAAGAAATTCTAGTCTCAATAACTTTGCATTTCAGGAGGGTTAAGTTTGTTTACCAGTGCAGACGATCAATCAATCAATCAATCAATCAATCAATCAACCAACCAACCAATCAATCAATCAATCAATCAATCAATCAATCAATCAATCTAGCAGATGATCAATCAATCAATCAATCAATCAATCAATCAGACAATCATTCAATCAATCCATCAGTTAATCAGTCAATCAATTGATCGATCGATCAAGCTTTTCTATCCGAAATACTTGGATAATGGTAATGTATGTAAACAAAACTCACCAGTACTCTTTCGACGTGCCTGATTTGCTGCCAACCTTTTCATACTACCATTCGGTGTGTCAGAGAATCGCCTACCATCACTGGAACGCTGGCTTGCCTGCCTTCTTATTTCTCGACCTGAATCACCCCTGCTCGCTGCGCTCGACAACAATCGGCCGTCTCCAGAATACGGGCTCACTCTGTGTATCACCTCATGACCTGAATCACTTTTACTTGATGCGGTAGATAATCGTCTGGTATCTCTAGGAGACGGACTAGCCCTCTGTATAACCGCACGGTTAGGATCATTTCTGCTTGATGCGTTAGACAATCGCCTGCCATCGCTAGAAGACGGACTCGCCCTCTGCATAACCACACGGTTAGGATCATTTCTGTTTGATGCGTTAGACAATCGCCTGCCATCACTAGAAGACAGACTGGCCCGCTGTATCACCGCACGGCCAGCCCCATTTTTACTCGATCCGTTAGATAATCGTCTGCTATCTCCAGAAGATGGACTTGTACGCTGTATCACCGCTCGACTTGAATCACTTTTACTCGATGCATTGGATGATCGAATTCCGTCGCCAGAAGACGGACTCGCCCACTGTGTCACAGCATGACTAACCTCATTTTTACTTGATGCATTAGACAATCGCCTACCGTCACTTCCAGAAGGACTTGCTTGTGTTGTCACTTCACGACTTCCAGCACTGTCACAGTTTTGTGACTCCGTAGGCTTTTCAGATGGCCTTCTTGCATCACTTCCATGAATTGAAGCTCTATGAGGGGACACTGCTCGATACGTTAGCTGCTTCGGATCATCTGAGCTTGGCATTGAGCGTTTTTCAACTTTATTTCTCTGATTTGATTTATCCTCTTCAGGGAATCTGGTTATTGTACAGCCAGCTTCAATACCCTTTGAGAAATCACCACAAAATAAGTTTCGTTTCATTTCACTAGAGGTTTGGCGCTCAGGTTTTCCTTGCTGATCTGACATTTGGTCTTCAGGTAGAACAGGTTTGAAGGTCGATCGTGCTTTAAGGTACTGGGGGCTGTGCCTTGATGTCTCACTTTGAGGAGGATAGGCAGCCCAATATTTTCCAGGTGTTGGAGGCTGTGAAATGAGAAAGTAAATAAATCTAATGTCGTGATCTCAATATTCATTGATACCAATGCTTGGATAAAACACAAAACAAAATCTGAAAAATATCACAAAATCCTGTGTCCGACACATGATGGCATTTAAAGGGACCAGACATAGTTATATCGACAAGCTGCTATAAATAGACTGAAGAAAACACCCACAAACCCATGATTTCCATCGCCACACAATGAACCGAACGCGTCAAAGTTATTGAAAACAACAGATTGTAGTTTGAACCTGGCCCGAGCCAGCTTTTAACTAGACTGTTAACCAGACCCTATTTCCTTTAAATTGGGTCTGGTTAACAGGCCAGCTTTTACCTATATCGATTCCCTTTAAGATACGAAACATTTCTTGTTGCTCCGCCTTTGCTTTGATAGACAAAGACAAGAACTCCTCCTTGTAAGCTATGCATAGTACGAGCAATTGGATATGTCAATCTTACCAAAGAAGTTTTATTAAGACTTTTATTATATGCGATTAAAAATTTGCTGCCCTTTTGAAATAATGAAAATGCTGCCATTTTGAAAATAATGGAGATTTCCAAAAATTTCCACGGCAGATATAAAATTTGCCAATTCGCTGAATAGGAATATTCTTCAGCCTTATATACAATTTATCCCATAAACTAGTCGATTCGAGTGAAGTTTGGAAGTCCTATACATTATCTTCCATAAGTGAACCAGTCGTTAAGTTTGTGCTGTAACTTCTTTGTAGTGATTGCTTTCAAATTTTGTTTTATCTTTATCAAGTGTATCGTGGATGTTTACCTTCATGTGATGGTTGCAGGATAGGATATACATATCATCTTTTACTCCGTGGTAATATCTTCTAAGTAAAATCATACAAAATAGCATTGTTAGTAAAACTGTACTGTGCATGTTCATTGAAATGTTTATGTATACCGGGTGAGCCAGAAAAAAGTTCCCACTTTTGAAAATCCATAGCACCAAGAGTATTTCTCAGATTTGAATGATTCAAGTTGTAATTCAAGGCCAAAAGACTAAAGTATTTTCGTGATTTTTGTCGGTGTCTTAACAGCACTAGAAGTAGCAGCAAATTTAACTTCATAGAAATTTCTTGGTTGCAAAATGACTTAAAAATTGCCCAAAACATCGATCAATCAAAAAGGACTCCTCGCACAGATCAATAAAGAAAATGCATTTGTTCATGGGTGAGAGATATCCACTGCACATTCATTACCATGGGACTGAAAACTTTTAGTATTTTTTCTTAAACTGATGTGGCATAACTCTTGAGAGAGGTGAAATGTCAATTGCGTATTGTTCTTTGTAAGAAGAGTCCATACAATTTAATCAATGTTTCGGGTCATTTTTCAGTCATTTTCAAACCATGAAACCTTTGTAAAATTTTGCGACGTTTCAGGTGCTGGTAAGACAGCAAGAAAAATAATCAAAATACTTTAATCTTTCGGATTTAAACTAGAATTTGAATCATTCAAATATGTGAAGTGCTCTTGATTCGATGAATTTTCAAAAGTGGGAACTTTTTTCTGGCTCACGTAGTAGAAAGAATGCTGTGGATGAGCGTGGATGAGACTAGTACGCAAGAAGACATTAGGAGCTCACCTTGCGAATGATAGGAGTTTTGGCCCTGAAACAAAAACAAAAAATTACCAATTACTTGCAGTGGGGTAAGAAAATCAGCGTTCTCATTGATAATGAGCTCTAAATGTTTTGGTAGAATTTTTCATTAACCATTCGTGCCTATGTGTGCCACCATGAGCAATAGGACACCCATTGGGTAGCAGTTTGAAATTTACATCAGAAGCGAGCCACCTTAACTTAGTGTCTTTTTATGTTTGGAATTTATTTTTACTTGGTATTCAACCACCTCTCACTGATTCGCAATTCTGAAATTTTTTTTCGGTAGTGAGCCAGCTTAAGTGCAGATCCACCTTGAGCTCTACAATTAAGGTGGATCTGCATTTAAGGTGGCTCACTACCAAAAATTTCAGAATTACGAAACAGTGAGAGGTGGTTGTATACCCCGGGGGCTTTAGTCTTCTGCTCTCCCATTATTATTAAAAAAATTGTATTACCTTCCATCCAATTTAATTGCATCTTTAAATTCCACAATTTTGACACTAGGATTAAAATCAAAGTGAATGCTGTCAAGAGTAAAAATTGGCATGATTCTTCGGATACCCAATAGTCTTTAGATTCCTATTCCATAACAAACCATGAGTGGTAGGACACAATTAGGTTGAATTAGATCGGATTGGACTCTTTGCCTACCTTGAAATGCCATGAAATTCTCTTCCTTGGAATTGGCAGCCTTTCTCAGCCATATTTTCAGCCCTTGAACTGCAGAGCTACGTCACATATGCTTTTCGGAATATTTGGGCCTAAGTCGATCTTTGGCATCTCATGCGAATTTTTGTCTTAGGTCGACTTAGGCCCAAACATTACGAGAGGCACATGCGACGGAGCTCTGCAGTTCAAGGGTTGAAGATATGGCTGAAAAAACGTCTGCCAACGTCAGGGAAGACGATTTTATGGTATTTTAAAGACCCATTGCTAACCATAATCCTTTGTGCGCCGATTGAAAAGCAAGACAAAGGGAATTTAGGCCAAAAAGGACTTTCAGATAACATGAAAGTCGCCTTTGGCGCCACAAAGGATCATGGCTAGCAATGGGTCTTTAAGGTAGGCAAAAAGCCTTATCCGATCTACTTCAACCTAATTGTATCCTACCACTCATGAACAAACTTTTTACAAGAATCTCAACTCCCAGCTCGCTGAACATAAAGAAACAAGTAGTGGGAAAAACTGTTGACTTTTAGTTAAGGAGGAAATCCTGAGAAAATTTTGCTTTATTTTCAATTATTGCCTGCATAATATTGCTCAAAGGGTACTTAAGCAACTTCCAGACATTGGAAAGCTAAAAACAACTTGAGGAAATATGAAGATTGTTATGGAAGTCATAAGGAAGTTGGAAGCAACCCTGAAGACTTAATATCTGACATTATAAGAAACTATCAGTGCTAATCAAAATGTTCACTTTCTTGTATAAAGACACATGTATACACTTATATTTGTATGAACAATGAAAATTCACGTACCGGCGAAATGAAGTATGTTGTGAGAGCTTTTTAAGGGTACTGTACAAATTCGTTACATACCCTGAACTTTGATTTGCTTGATTTTCCTCAGGTGATGCATCTTTCGCTGATATGAAAAAAAGATATTGTCAAATAATCTAATAGACAATCCTGGTTGGTTTAATTATGAGAAATCTTTCAAGCATTTATAGCAGTTAAAGATCTCATTAAACTTGGAAAGAAGTCACGATTGGCATTCGGCAGTTGGTAAGGTTGCTTTTTGACAATGATTTTATAAACTCCGGACTTGTCCTTTAAGATTTAAAAAATGGTCAAAAGTTAGGCTTGATTTTGCCTTGGCTATAGTTAGAATATAAACAACCAAAATACTTGAAAGAAGTAAATAGCCTCTGGAAATCGCTGTGATCAATAACCTTCTCTTAATTTCATTCTCAATTTCATTTCAATAACTCAATTTGTCCCATATATCAGCTCTGCGGAAAGCAAATGACTTTTGAACATAAGCTGTTCTCATTTATCGTATTGCTAGATCGCACTTAGCATTTCATATTGTGAACATCAGATAATCGGGAGAAAATCTGACAAAGGTTGTCGGGTGCAAGTCTATTTTAAGAACTTCATACACCATGCTAGATGTTTCTCTATATGGACTATTCTATAACCTGAGAGCCACCCTAATCTTTGCAACAAAGGTGCAGCAGATGAATCGAAAGGGCTGCTCATGGTATATCTTGCAGCTTTGTTCTGCAACTTTTGCAATGTATTCCGTGTATCACCACAATATTCATTGATAACATAGTGGCTCAACAATATATAGATATATGTTACAATTGTTCTGCATATTTTCAACGACATAAAGAAAGACATACTGCTTCTAAGTTTCTCGTTTCTGGACACTTTTCCCTCCATTTTGACTCCTTGTTCATCAAAACGATTTTCCGAGGCATCTTTTATCACCATATCGTCTTGCATTTCATTTGCACAATCCGATTTAAACTTCACAGAACTGATTTGTTTAGATTCTGATCTGCTGCCGGCGGATGATCTCCGATTGGTTGATGCTACTTTTGGTTTTGTTTGGTTTACTCTGACTGTTGATTTGCATTCTTTAACGGCTTCCTCTAAAAGCAGATTGTAAACTGCAGAAACAGCATCATGACGAGATCCTTGTACCCGATGTTCAGTTTCTTGTGTGGAGATGCCACAGAGAGATGCAACTTTTTCGATGACCTGTGGAATACGTTTGGGAGAAGATGAGCAAAAATAAATAAATAAGCGCTCTATTTATCTCCCGGGTGCTTATTTAATTTCGAACGCTCCAGAGGAAGGGCTTGAGAGAGGGAGCTTATTAGAGAGGGGACTTTTTCAGAAAATCAAATGACAAGACATATTTATATTTATATATAAATATTTATTTAAATAATTTTATATATAAATATATATATTAGCTTTATAGTTCTTTTACACCAAATTTTGGATGCTCAACGCACAGTTTTACGAGCCAAATATATAAATTCGACACAGATTTCTTCCCAACCATATCAAAACTAACGCAGAACAGTAATCAGTTCTTCGCATGAACCAAACTGAAAAGTGTGCGACGAGATGCGTATTTGGTGTAATAATTTGGTAAAATAACGTTGTTGGTAAGTGATTACTTGATTTTCATACAGGTTTAACAGTTTTATCTCTCGTTACGGGTTTATCTTATATTTTTATTGTTGTTCTTTTACAGGAGTTGATAGTGTTTCCTTACAGGTTATATGTCTATTGTACGTCCATGGCTTTATTATGATGAGTCCGCTATTCAAGGCTATTTAAAAATTTTGTACCACAAAAAATTTGTTTACGTACCTTATCTCTAACACTTTTGGGCACAAAAACAGAGGGCTGTTTGATTAACGGATTTTTCCCATCATCTGTGATCCAAGGGTGATGTGTCATATACTCAAATGTTATTCGTTTTGTTGGATCTGCCTGCAGTAACTTTGTTAGCAAATTTCGACAACCTACGACAAAAATATTTTCAGTGCTCCCTATTGTCCTTATTGTAGTCGTTATCTTATAAAACTTGATTGATTATTTATTGCTAGTTGCTATTGTCTATGGAATTAGCATAAAATTCTAGCGGCATCGTGTAGACGGGAGGCCAAAATCGCACTTTTTTATGCCGTTTTCAAATTCTACCGGCATCTGGTAAACGGGTACAAGTTACACAGTTAAGTGAATTGTTTTGCCCAACCCATAGATATAAATTACATACCTTTAGACAATCTGCCAAGATATCTTTCATGTGCTAACGTCAATCCACGTTTAGCATGTCGATAAAGCTCATTTTTACCAACATAGCCACGGTACATCGTGCTACAAAAAATCAATATATCAACATCATAGACGTAGGAACCGGGGGACACTGGGGGGCACGTGCCCCCCAAGATTTTAAAATAGACAAAGAAGTCCCCTTTTTTCTTAAGGAAAAAGTGCCCGCGAAGCGTCGTAACCCCCCAAGTTTGAGATGCTTCCTACACCCTGATCAACATCATATAAAGTTGCAGATGTCCAATACTCCTTTAACCCTGACCCTGAGGCATTAATATTTGAAACAGAAATCTTATAAATGAGTTGAAAGCCACCAAGCTACGAGCTTTACGAATCAAGCTTGTGTGACTGCCGAGAAAACAAATTTGATATATACACAAAAATGCACCAATATCGAAGTAAAGACGGTTATCCGCGAAACGCCGAAAGCAGGAGTTGTCAGGGTATTTTCCAACGTACTGACTGGTGGGACACTTGTCCCAGTTGGCCCTTCTGCTTGTGCCAGGAGTGAAGGAAAAATTAGTACTTGTAATCCAATAGCTTGAATCAACTACGGTAAGTATATATCTTCACAATATTTTGATATATTTTTAAAGTGCCTTGACTTTGTCAGTGATTCGCAGTTGACTTCTGTCTTTGCAGTAAAGTTATACCGTAAAAATTTCGGAGTCCATTGGCTGTTTTCTTTACTGGTGGAAAATCCTTAAAAATACCCTGGAAGTTGTGCTTAAAATTCACGGTAAAAACTATCCACCAGTTTTGACGGATGGTTAACTTACTGGAACGGAAATCTGGAGATTTAGGATTCAGTTCCCAAGTGCTTCCTGACATTTTTCTCACTGAAATTCCTCATAAGATCTTCTCTAATTAGCTATAAATGCATCATAACGTACAAGAAATTGAAAATTGCGCAGGAGTATTTACCTGAAGGGAAGATGACCAACAACCATTGCATATAACACAACACCCCTACCAAGAAAAGAATCATTTCAATGCAAAATAAAGAAAAAACGCTCGATCAATTTAACGCATGAACTGGAAGAAATTTTCACAGTTCGTAAACTTTGCTATTCATTGCCAGTTATGATTGTTTATTAAAGATTAAAGACAAAAGTACAAGAAATTAAGGCAGGCAACTGACCTTACTTACAAGGAAAATGTGGACTTCAGGAGATCATGATTTACTCAGTTTCTGGCAGATTTTGACTGGAAATGCGACAAACTTTGATTCAAAATCGTAAGTCTGAACCATATCCATACAAGAAATGAGTTGATGAACTTACATGCTCCATACATCAACAGATGGTCCATAAAGGCATCCTTGTTCAAATAATTCAGGAGCGGCATATTCAGGAGAGCCACAATGTGTCCGTAACAATTCGCCTTTAGAGAACAGATTGCTCAATCCAAAGTCTAAGACAAATGAAAAGATTCGATAAGCACTTTGTTCGGGAGGGCTGGGTGGTACTTCATCGTTCAAAATAGTACACGCAGTGCCTAAATCGTTGACATTTTCAGCCTGAAAGAACAGATACTTTTAAATTGAAATAATTAAAGATAACTTTCAAATCGTTACAAATTGATCAAAATTCAATCATTCTTCCATGTATAATAGGAGTTTATGAGTATATAATCAAACAGTAACCATAGGTCATTTTTGAAAACCGGAGTGGCACATTCACTCAGCCTCTAATGGAAGGATCCCCCCTTCCCTGGGAGGCTATTATTTCTGAATACTCCCATTTTGTTAGATAATAGGCTTTAATTAGCCTTTCTTTCGTGGCTAATTTGCACACATATGTTTACTGTAAAAAAATCGATAGTAGTAATAATAAAAATGGGACTCAGGCGAAGAAGGCATTTATCATTGCGAAAAAGTCCGGAAACGCGACACCTGTGTGTTGGAAAATTGCCTAGAACAAAATCGGTGAAAACGTACCTACTATTTTGACTACCGTTTTAGTCTCGTCAAGTAAGATGTTATCCATTTTCAAATCTCTGAAATAGAAGAAATGAATTTCAAAATAGTACCAAGTGAATAAAAAAAGATTACGCGGTTGGCGGGCTATGGATTAAAAAGCGTGTGACCGATATTCGAAACAAAAATGTTAGTGCATCAATCAAAGGCTAACTTAGATGAGAAAATATTGTTTGCTCAACTCTCACATCTTTAAGACTCAACAATTAGAAACATGCCTGTTAGAGGTTTCTATGGGAATCGAAAATTCCACATTCTTTTCTAGTCAATGATTTATGAAGCATTGACAATTACATTGTCAGTCTCAGAAAAGAATTTTAATTTAAATAGCAAGTAAATTATAGACTAGGATGGAATGTGGAATCCTCGTTCCCAAACTTGCCATTTAACAGCATTTTCTAAATTTCTGCGTCTAAATGATGACTTACTTAACCAAACAAAAGTTGTTCAACTAAGTTAGTCTTTGACTGATCGATTAACATTTCAGTTTTGAATATCGGCCTCATAATTTTTATTTCACAGCCCGCCAAACGCGAAATTGTTTTGGACTCACCCGGGACAGATATTTCATTGCCACCAAAGGTATCGAATGACAAGGTTTACATTGAACAGTTACAACAGGCTCTGGGTACAGTTTTAAAGCTTTACTATCGCTACAAATACATTCCCAGCCTCGCTTTGTCAGTTGTCTTCTAACGCCATGAGAAATTCGCCATGAGAGACGGTCGTCAGGTCTCCTTTTTTTCCTTGCCATGGGAAGTTACACCTTGTTGATCTTCAAAGAACTTCAAAGGGAAACCGCGCTAGTCCTCATGACCGAACGATACATGCGAGGCTGCCAACTGAATTATTGGCTGCCAATAATTGTGGCGCGGCCGCAAAATGATTATGACGACTATGATGCAACAAAGTCGACTATGATGCAACTTTTGAAAGGTGCAAATGAATCGAAAATAATTCGAGTTTGCAGGGAAATGCAACTGAGATCCAAGCAGTACGCTTATCACCGAAGAGGAAGGGATTCCCTTATTTCCTACTGTTGCCAAGGCTGTCAGAATGAGCTGCGCTCTCCTCAGTCCTTTTCTCCAAATTGCGAAAAGGTCTAATCTCTTACCGGACAAACCGAGGGGCATTTCACTCCTAAAAATCTCGTACACCTTTGGCAAAAAGCCTTTTGATTTCAAGAAAAATCCATGAAAAATCCGTATAAATCCCTTTGTTCTGAAAATCTCGTACGCTGTTTCCAATGAGTGAAGTGCCCCTCGGGACAAACCATCTAGGCCAGGAAGGCAACTCAACTACAGGAGTAATTCTAGAATCACACAGCCAAGTAAAGCAATTACCTATGCACAATTCCAGAATCGTGGAGATGTTTCACTGCAGATAAAAGTTGTCTAAATAAAATCCTCGCTCTTCCTTCACCGAGTTTGTTATTCTTCTGTTGGTGAACATATGTCCTCAAATCGCCTCCTTTCACCAATTCAGTAACCAAGCAATAAACACAATCATATTTCAATGTCTCGTATAACTTTATGATATTTTCATGATGTATTTTCTTCATGATGAGTGCTTCTCGCAGAATATTCCGTCGCACATATTCTTCTTTAACTGTTTTCAGGTTAATGACTTTGATAGCAACCTAGGATTGTGAAAAGAGGTGGAAGTAAACAACTTCTTTATCGCTTTCTGCCTCTGATTTAAAACCTAAAATGTTGGAAGGATGGAAGGTTCTGACAATAACCAGTGAAAGCATTGTAAACGAAAGAATTCTATGTCTAATCAAGACAAAGCCATTTTCCAGCCTCACGAATAGATTTCACACCTTCTATGTTGCAACTCTGCTTTGTTTTACAGAATCGGCATATTTTGAAAAGGATGATTAGTTTAGCGGATCAAGATTATCGAATTAATGGAGCACCTCAAAGGAACGCGCCCATAACAGAAGCATGTTGCCATGAGGGTCCAAAGAAACGATAGCAAACAAGGGCAGCTTTTATAAAACAATAGTAAAAGTTGCTTTTGACTAGCACCGCAGTCAAAGAGATTAGTAACTGTAGCCTGCGTGCAGTCTTTCTTTTGTGTAAATTTAAAGAACGAGAAAATAGAAAGACTGCGCATTAGTAAACCATTTTTCGTATTTTTGATGAATTAATCCATTGTAATATGAGCCAATTAGAGCCTGGTTAGGAATTTTCCGAACCACAACACAATCAGCTGACGTAGTGTCTTTGTTTCGTTTTTGTTTGAAATTGAACAGATTAATAGTCCAGACTATGTTCATTGATTTCATTTTGCTGAGTCATCTATACGATAAACCTCTTGGTGATGCGCAGTCTTTCAACTTTACCTTCTTTCAATTTTACAACAGAAAGACTGCACGCAGGCTAAGCAACTGCAGACAGCGGAAATTCTCTGGACCAGTACACCAAAACAAACAAAGCCACAAAAGTTGCAAGGAAACCAGTGAGGCAAATTGTCGCCTTGTGCAAGCGAAAAGTGATTTTTAAGCGAAGTTATGAGTTCATAACGAAAGAAGATGGATAAACCAAATGATCTGCATCATAGATTTTGTTTATTTGAATCAGGAACTGAGGCTACTCTACCAGGCCTTAAGATGCTCTGCAAAATCAAAACTGCGACATAATAACACTCGATCGCCTCCCTAGCGGCTGGCTCTACTAACTTACCTTGGCTCCAGTGAGTTTATGCTCTGCCAGTTCTACTCTCGCAAAATTTCCTTTACCAAGAGTTTTATTAAGAAATTTGTAATTTCCTATTTGTTTCAAAACGAGTTGCGTTCCTTCGGCCATGGTTCTTAGTTGATTTTTAAGATGCTCCGAATGAATTTTGACCAGAATGTTCAGCCTAAGCTTATCACATTGCTTATTAGTGACGTCATAATTAATTTGGGCTTCGAGAATCTTTTATGACGTCAGAATAGATGGTTGGTAATTGCCCGTACTGTTCAGTCAGATTTATTAAGACTCATCCCAGTTAGTTTATGCAAGCCTGTGAACAGGCCTTATCTGGGAGCTGCGGAGGACGAAATGAGATGAACGGGACTGCAGGAGTAGGCTGCCTTTCGAATTCCATATAGCCTTCTTTGCCATTTTTCCTTGAAACTGACATTCTGAGGTCGAAAATGATATATTTGAGTAGCAATAGGTAAGATTTACCAATGAAACAATTTTCATCACTTGTGGAATTGACATTTTGGACAAATAACAATAACCTTTTGTACCGCCGATAAGTTATATAGAACTCCTAGATATAGCCAGTTCCTACTGGCTCTCTTCTTCATTTCTTATCACTTTGAAGCCTGTGTTTAGACATTATTCAAGTACTTTCTTAGTATTATGATACAGGAAACAAGTAAACATATCGAACAGTAATATGTCAGGGATTTCCTTTATCAAAACAAATAGTTTCTCGAGTTATACTTTCCTAGTACTGAAGTTTCTTAATTTTTTGGAGATCCGAGAGTTCATCGTTTAAAAAAATACGTGTATTTTCAACTTCTCCAAACACTCCCCCCGACTGTCCCAACCTCTCGATTATTTTCACCCCCCCCCTCCTATTTATTCGGTACTCTAGAATACTTTGCCTTCCTCTGCCATGACTCAGCAACCACTTGTCAGATTGACTCAAAGAAGGTCTTAAACTCTAAGATGACCTACGGGACCTACGCAACTGCGTAACAGTTGAGGCAATAGAAGCCACTATACAGTAGCCACACAAACGGAGCATGATTTTTTAGGACACCTTAATCGTTATAAAATCTGACTGTCTGACTCTCCAAGCAAGCAGTTTCAAAATCTATGAGAAATTAAACTGAAGCTTCCATTCTCATTCTACAGAGAAATTTGAGGCAGGGGAAGGTTCAAAGGTGAACTGGGATTAATATCAGAGCAGAAATGCAATACAACATTTCGACATTTAGAAAAAGGGTCTGTCTGTGGAGAGCAGTATTTTATTGGTAAATGGCTGCCACACGGCTTTCACGAACAATAAATCGAGCCCTACGAATCTATTGGCTTCAAATTCGTGATGGCAAACAAAAGTATATTGCTAAAATGTCATAATGTCAAAATGGTGTATTATAAACAGAGCTTTGACAACTGAGCACAAATCTAGCACAAACATCAGTTTAGATTCCACGTTGGAGAAAAAAGACACAACCGTGACAGAAATGTAAATAAAATGAAATGAATGAAGAACTTGATGGCACGTAGTAAATCATCTTCCAATATATCACATGTAATGTGAACCACAATTTCTGGAGTTTTTGTATTCCACTTTGTTTAAAAAGACAGCTATTTTATTACGAATCTCTTGTTTCTGGATCAGGTCTTTTGGCATGTTTTAGATTGTTGATTACATTACGACTGCACAAGGCCCGTAAAAACACAGGGTATGTAAGCCACAGCATTGACAATCCTTTATCATCCGGTCTTTCTTCAATTATTATATGAACAAACGTTTCTGGAAACATACAATATCGGAGAGTTCACAATTTTGCATTAAAATCTTTCAGAGCGAGGCAAAATGTATAGCCATGCCAAAAATGTAACCTACATTTGACATCAATAACAGCAGGGATGGATTCTAATTTTTAATGGAGGAAAAGAGAGAAACAACTGTGCAAACATTCAAACAAAATGACCAAACCAAAGAAAATGGCATATCATGCTCAGACTTGTCGAAAGTAATATGAACAACTATTACTGTGGTTTTGCCGTAATGATACAAACTAATGTCCATGCATTTGCCCGGGCAAAGTACGAACCATTCTACTGCGTCATAAAGGGACTAATCTTTGCGGGAAAGAAAACAGGGTATCCGGAGAGAAATCAGCAGCTCTGGATCACAGGGGATTTGTAATGTTATTTTAGAGGATTAGAGCTGCAATCTGTTGATTCAAAGATTTAGAGCTGAATTTTTTTACTTGAAGAGATCTGGACGACAAAATAGCTAGGATATATTCATACACATTGAGGCCTTTCGGATTTGTGTCCTCATCAGAGAGTGATTTGGACCAAGGGATACTCTTTGGCAAAATCCTTTTGTTTTCAATAAAATCCATCAAAATTCTGTAAAATCCTTTTGTTCTTGAAACGCATTTTCGAATGACACTAATTTTTGTACTGCTGTACCCTCACAGAGACTGACCTTTTTGCAGGGCCTTACCAAGGCGAAATGCTTCAGAATGCAAAATTGTCCGTCTATTTTGGCCCTTTGGACTTATGTCCTGATCCAGTGCCTATTTTAAGCCGAATTCACAAGACCACAATTGATCTGGGTCCAAATCGAGGGGCTTTTTAAAAAGCCCCTCGATTTGGACCCAGATCAATTGTGGTCTTGTGAATTCGGCTTAAAATAGGCACTGGATCAGGACATAAGTCCAAAGGGCCAAAATAGACGGACAATTTTGCATTCTGAAGCATTTCGCCTTGGTAAGGCCCTGCAAAAAGGTCAGTCTCTGTGAGGGTACAGCAGTACAAAAATTAGTGAAAATTGGCAACAGAATTTTGTTTTAATGCAAATATTGAAACTTTCACTTTGTTGTAAATGTACCTTCCTGGTAAAACTCGAATACCATAAGTTTTGCAACTTAAAAACCTGTTAGATCTTGGAGTAAAGCTTTTTGGAAGAATTTTACCTTTATTTTGTTGACTAAATTTTGCATGTTTCTCTCTGGAAAACGGAAAATCTCAGCCTTCAATATTTTCTATTTGTTGAGTGGTTCGATATTCAGGAAGCATTCTGATTGGATAATTCCACATAAGCTCATGTTTCACGTGACTTGTAAATCGGAAGCCTTCCATAAAGTGGACTGCGCGAAGGTATTAGTATCATCGCACGCAAAGGAGTCATCTTTCATTCTCTAAATTTGAGATATTGTGCAGGTTGGACTGTATCAGGCAAGTATACATTGGCTGCAAAGATGAACGGGTTTATTTTGAAATTGTTTTTCGTCAGCATTCTCATTGATCTGTCATGGCAGTTCTGGAGCAAAACAGGTAATTTTATCGATTAAACTTGAAACAATTTTGTCGTAATTCTGTGGCACAAATTTGTCGGACAAGGCACAAATTTCCCCAATCTTTGCATAGCTTATGAGTTAGGCGAATTCAAAAGTTTTTCTGTTCATTTTATCAATGCACTGCAGGCAATGAACATAATAATTCTTTATAGAGTATAGCAACATATGTGCTCTATTTTAGTTGATTTCTTTCGAAGTTTTCTCAAAATGGAATAATAGTTTATCTTATTCTTAGCCAAAGTTACATTTTCAATTAGATGCTGCACATTGTATTATCAAATGAAACAATTATAGACTTAGAATATGCAGATATCAGCTAAAAAATTAATATTTCAGAAATGATGTTACATAAAAATCCGGTCATCACCATGTCTTATGTCTGTTTGTAAAAACCCAGCTGACAAAGAGGACGAAACGTCCGTGTCGATGTCAATGAAAATTTTGAGAAGGTAACTTCTAAAACTCCACTTTCGTTCCTTTTGCAGAGGAAAACAAAGCATTCTGGGACGAACTTAGTAGTAAGTATTTTGTTTTGTTTTCCAACCAATTTGGTGTGTTTAACGATAAGACTGTCTTAAACAAACAAAGGACTCACCAGTTCAACTGTTTTGTTTCCTGCTACGCAATTAATCTGCAAAATATCACGTGAAAACATATCTGTCCATGTCTTCAGTCAGATTTCTTATGATGTCATATTTAGTGCACAGGCCGTCCCAAAAAATTGAACCCCGATCGTGTGGCTGCTGTGGAGGAGTTATAGGTCCAATTTACACAGTTGCATAGGTCAAGCTTCAACTTACAGTTTGAGACCTTGCTTGAGCCAATCGGACATTTGGTTGCTGATTTATGGCAGAGAAATTTCTCATTGATCCTTCGCAGATGCCCGTTCGACGTGTCTCAGTCACAGAAGACGCATTTCGTTTGGTTTTTCCCTACCTTTTTAAGGGGGCTACCTGCGATGAACATTGCTAAATCTAAATCTGGAAATTCCAACTTTTGCAGATACACACCTTTCCCCTGAACACGACTGGAGTCTTAGTTTCCACATTGAATTGAATTATGGTTGTGGATTCAAACTGAGGTTCATCCAATCAAATCTCGACTTTTACAATATGGTCAGACCACGTGCCTATTTTTAGTGTGTTTGATTGGCTGATTAGATCAAAGTTCTACACTCGATGCGTTCAAAGGATAGAAGATGTTCGATCCTTCTTCAAACTTTTCGAAGGACTTTAGTCCATTCTAGGCCTGTCTATCGACCTTCGATTAATCGAATAATCGAATGAGTTCCGATTAATCGAATAGCATTTGGCCTAACCGATTAATCGCTGAGTGCCGATTATTCGGTTAATGGTATATAATTTCCTTTACTTCACAAATTTCGTTCTCGTTAGTATTCAGATAGTTGTGATTTACGGAAAATTTTGAGATGAAATGATTACGTCATGATGACGTCACACGTTGTACGATTAATCGATTAATCGGACATTTTGCTAGCGATTAATCGATTAGTAAAATGTCAGTCGATGGACAGACCTAGTCCATTCGTAGAATTTGTTTGGTTGTATGTCCTTGCATGAGTCCTTGCAATTATATCGTCACTCAGTCTACCTCCTCCTTCAGGATTCGCGCTGAAGACATGATAATAATGACTGCTTACTTTCTCTTTTCCATGCAGTCAGGCTTCCTGGCTTTTTCAGCGGAACTGAGAAGTTGCCTATAACAGAAAGACAAGCAATTAGGAAAGGATGGAAGAAAACCGATGCAGAGAAATGTGACGGTAATTTTGAAGGATTTCTTGTGCTATTAGACAGGTAGAGGAACCTGTGATACAGCTTGTTGTCTGTCTTGGCAAATACGAGGTGAATTTGAGACAGTCCTATGTTTTGATATGCCCAAAGCAACTAAGAATGGATTGTTCACATGCATTAAATCATGAAATGAATCGTGAATCATGAAAAAGTTCTTAAAATTAAGTCAAAACCTCCCCAAGGCAAATGTGTTGCTAGTTTTAAAATCTGTTTTATGGTTTTTTACTATGACGTCTCAAAGAGTGTATAAATTTTGCTTACAAGGTATGAGTTGCTACTTTTCGTAATTTTTCAGGTATCTTCACACATTCCGTGATTCGTGTTTTTCAATATTTTCAGGTCACTCTATATTTCGTGGAAATCGATATCGCTTCAAAGAAAATTATGGTGAAATGCTCCTTTTTGATTCAAATGGACAAATTGCTGGCATGCAAGTTGGGGTAAATTTACTTGATTTTCACATCAAAATTCGCAAGCTTCAGTAATGATCTTGAAAGGGAATCGACATAGCTATATTGACAACAGGACCCTTCTTGATAACAGTGCATCTGGTATTGAAAAGGTTTAATCTGTATAATTATTTCTATTATTCTTATTGTTACATCATTACCAGCCGCTAAGGATGGGTTGAAGAAACGCCCACAGACGCATTGTTTCTTTTCACCACACAATGAAACCGCCTGTGTAAAAATTGTCGAATGCAATAGATTATCTTTTCAGCTTGGCGCAGGCCAGCCTCTATGTCGATTCCCTTGTTATGTCGTTGTGAAGACGAGATATGCATTGTCCGAGGAATCATATGCGTCCCCCCGTGCAGTGGGTTATCGCTCATGCGCAGTAGCGTTTCGGAGTTGAAGCTCTGGTGGGCGCATGAGCTTTAAGCCACTGCATGGGGGGACACATTAGTTTCCTCGGACAAAGCGCATCTTGTCTCAGTCTCCCCAACAATATGATTTTGCACTTCAGAACGATAGACCCTTTAGCCATTCTGAAAAAGAATCTGAATCGAACGATGTTTGATGCATTTTGAAGAATTTTCGAATGTGCATATTAGTGATAGAACCTCTAACTCCACTCGATCAAACCTCACGTATAAAATTGTATAAAAATAACGCTCGATCCATCCATCCAGGCTCTTTTGTAGGATAGCTAAAAGGTTATTGTTGTGGAATAGATGGTGCACAATTCATTGAGACACCTTGTATTTGTCTCAGCTTGTTCCGTCGTTCTAATATTGGTGCAAAACTACCAAATTTAAGATACAATTTAATTTCTAGGTTCCAACATCAGTTGCAATGGTTGAAAAACGAAAATACATGATGCCAATTGAGAACAATAGATATCATCTTACCGTTTATTTCACTGATCCAAAAACAATATGCAATGCACCAAAAAGAAGTGACAAAGACATTGGTGACAGATTTTTGATCCAAACTGGCTCCAGTTGGAAATCTACCATGAAAATACCTATGAAAGAAAAAGACATCAAGTCTACACCATGGGTAAAAGGAAAATGCATCCCTTATTTTGGTAAGTGACACGACAATTCCGTTCTGAAATTATGAGGGCTTTCTCGAGAAAGTGCCTTTTAAAAGTTACCACTTTAAAAATTCATAGCACTTAGAGTATATACTTCACTGATATGAATGATTTAAATTTCAGTTAAAAGCCGAAAGATAGAAGCATTTTCTTTATCTTTCTTGCTCTCTTACCAGCAGTAGCAGTATCGGTAAATTTAACCTTATAAAAGTTTCATTTTTGCAAAATGACTGAAAAAGGGCCTAAATATTGATCAAATTGCAAGGACTCTCCTCACACAGAACAATACGAAATGGGCGTTCACTTCTCTCAAGAGTCATAAGCATCAATTTTCAAACAATTACTAACGATTTGCAATCCTATGGCAATACATGAGCAGTGGATACCTCTCATCCGCGAAGAATTGCATTTTCTCTATTGATCTGTACCAGGAGTCCTTTGCGATTTCATCGATGCTTTAGGCCATCATTCAGTCATTTTGCAACAATTAAATTTTGCAAGGTTTAATTTACCTATACTTCTAATGTTCGCGAGACAGCGAGAAGAATCACAAAAATTATTTGATCTTTCAGCTTTTAACTAGAATTTGAATTATTCAAATCTGTGAAGTACTCTTGGTGCTATGAATTTTCCAACTTGGGAACTTTTTCTGGCTCACTAAGCATACTGTATAGCTTCATATTTACCACAGTCATAAGTATCCTTGTGATAAGAATTACACTCTGAAAATATAATGTCTGCCATATTTAGAACCTATTCAGTCTGTGTTTTAGGAAAGTATTTTCTTGCTTGTAGGGTTTCAATGTAATCAGAACGTTTATTTTTCAGGAACATACTATTGGTACAAAGTATCAAAGAAAATGGACTGCGAAGAAACATTCCCTGTTTTTGTTTTATATTCTAAAGGCAAAATCAATGGATTCGGATGGTCATTAAAAGGCTATTTCAATGATCCCAAGTTTGACCATCCAGACAGTGGTTTGGCTTTTGTGAGTATAACCATTTTTCGATAATTTCCAGAATTTGTACCAAATGATACCCCGTGGACAAGCTTGACGAGTGCACAAAGAAGAAAGCCTGTAGGAATAGGCTATGATGTTTTTAATTCCTGCAGTAGATGAGAGGAACAACGGCAGATTTTGTGATACAATAGCATCAGTTGCGTTTGTTTGCACTTCAACTCAAAGCGATTAGCGAATGCAGACAAAAGAAATTCTCTCAACCAGTAATTCAAAACAAGCACGACCGCAAAAGTTGCCCCGAAGCTAGTGGTACATAGTTCTGTCTGAAGTATTTGTTTAGGTGATTCAGGTTCTTTCTTTTCCTTCTCCCAGATAAGGCCTATTCACAACTAACAGGGCGTCCATAAATTTTGATTGATACCACAGAACAAAGCAATGATTGACCGCAAACAAAATGATCTATATGGATGATTAGTCGAGCTGTAAATATAGATAAAGCGAGCAGCAAAAGATAGTTTAAACCCTCCGAAGCTAACTCAATCATTCTACTTGCGAAGGTGGTTTGTATTGAGAAAAATGAGTTCATAACGAAAGAAGCAAGATAGATGGAAACATTTGCATATTTCGGTGTACGTCTTTAGAAATCTTTTTTTTTTAATTATAGCCCATTTCAAAATTCAGCTAATTTGAGGATGTGATGTCATTATTTTCGAAATCGTTAAACAGAAGTTTGACAGAATTTTGCATGATGAAATATTCTGCATATAATGAACGATGGCTTCCTTGAAAATATATTTCACGTTTCGTTTAAAGGTTTAGAAATTTCGATACTTCAAGTTTTTCACAATTTTTCTTGAATTCTTAAAAAACAAAGACATTCTAATTCTGAAAAAATGGACGGTTTCTGATAAGTCCAAGTGGTAGAGTCATCGCAAAACAGCAAAAGTTCCTCTACAGCCATCCAGCTCAAAAATTAGGTCATGAGGTTTCCAATCAATCAATTTTTTAAAGATCTGGAACCTATAATACGTTTGATAAGTTCATAAAGAAATGATTCAGTTAAAGCATAGGTTTCAATTCTTTAAAAAGCTGGGTGTAAAATTCTATGACCTATTTCTTTGAACTGAACGGCTTCAAAGAAATTTGAACTATTTTACAGTAAATCTGCCGTTGGACTTTTCTGAAATCTTCAATATTTTCAGAACTACAGTGTGTTTCTTCTTTTTTAAAAATTCAAGAAAATTTTCGAAAAACTCTTTTAACTATCGTAATTTCTAAACCTGTTGACGAAAGATCAAAACTTTTCAAGATAACCGTAGTTTATGGATGCCTACAATATGGTATCAAGCACAACTCTTTGACTTTTCTAGTTTGTAATTTTGAAATTTGATGACGTCACATCATAAAATGAGCTGAAATATGAAGTAGGCTGTAATTTCGACAAATATTGAAGATTTCTGAAAAGTCCAACGGTAGAATGATAGAAAAGTGGCTAAAGTTTCGTTCAAGTCATTCAGTTTTAAGAAGTAGGTCATTGAATTTTACACCCGCCTTTTTTGTAGATTTAAAGATTTGGAACCTATGCTTTCAGTTAATACGCCTTGATGCATTTTTTCTGACAACTCTTTATATATTCATTTGTAGATGGCATTCGACAGCAGAACATTCCCTGAATGCATCCAGAAGTCAAAATCACGAGGCTCTACTCAACATATTTATTTCCATCAACCTGGTTTCACAAGTTGCTTGATATTTGGCTAAAAAACTGAAAATAAAACTGATGTAAAGATGTTGCCAACTGAAAACTTTTCATAAAATGCGTTTTTCTTCAATTGTCGTCTGCAGGGTGTATAAAAGGCTGCTAATTGAAAAATTAGACTGCGTTCACACGATGCCAAGACATTTTGAAAACGGTGAAAAATGTGACGGATAGGCCTCCCGTTCACACGAAAACGGCACATATTTTGCTGGCAGATTTTGAAAACGGTAGATTTTGAAAAACTCATACCGACACATTTTGAAAATGGCGTGAAAATGGATTGGGGAAGTTTCAAAGGCTAAGAATGAAAAGTGCGCCTACGCAAAAAGAAGGGTTTAAATCTCTTTTGTGAAGGGGCACTAACTAAGACACAGAAATACAAGGGAGTTACATTTGAACAACTTGAGAGCGATTGGGCCTAAACCCACGTTCAGTTGCACACAGCTGCTGAAGCCGAAACAGAGCAGAAAGCAAGACGAGAAAACAAGACACAAGGATCTAAACAAGGTAAATAGATAATTAATCAAAGCATCCGTGTCCTAATACCCTTGTAGAAAGTTTAAAAACCACTAGGTACTTTAAACTCCACGTTTGGTGCCATACGAGATTTTTTGAAACTTGAAAACGCCTATCTTTAATAAAGATTGCAACGAATACGCCCTAGACAATGTTCATGACACTTGTTGTGCATAACTCATTGCTAGAAATAGGACAAAGTAAGATACAAAGCATTCCAAAATTTTAGTTGGTAGTTACCGTAGCAACATTTCTCGCTGCAATGTGTTGATTAAGTGATTGCAAGTATCATCCATCATTCAATATCTTTGCGTGTGTTTAAGTAATTTCATTTTTGAATAAAAAATTTAACTTTGTGTGCCATCTCAAAAGCTTGGAAGGCTTTCTTAAGAAAGCATGAATTTCTTAAGAAAGCATGAATAGAGATGTATTTTTCATGAGAAACTGTCATTACAGATATGTAGAGACATGCACGTATTTCTTGATGAGAAACTAAGAATTTGGGCCAGTACTGAAAGTTTCCCAAAATCATCAAGCTTTGAGTACTCAGAGTTTCTTAAAAGTTCGTAACAATTTTCACTTGCTGTGTCCTCATGAAAATGTCAAAACAATATTTGTTGACGCTCTTCAAATGTTTAGACATTACCCAAGTACCTTCTGAGTAATATGATGCGGGATACAAGGGAAAATAAAGTGAAATATATTGACAATTTCCTTCGTTAAAATAAAAAGTTTCTCCAATAAGTGGAGTTTCTTAATTTTTTGGCAATCTGAGGAGAGCTGAGTTTCTTATAGTAAGTAGTTTCGTATAAAAAACACGTGTATATCAACATGGATAAAATCCAGTGACAATCAATTAATTTATCAATTATTCCTTAGTGTAAGTAGGAAGATTCCACGCCCCTATTTAAACTGCAACATACTTTCCCAAGGAAGTCAAGCGTCAAGGCAACGAACTGCAGCATGGGTGGTCGGGCGGTGCAGTTGTATCGCTGCGGAGGAAAGCATTATTTAATACTACGTTCGATACCTCCTCCGCAGAAATAGATACATTTTCCTCAGCAGCATATATGCTGAAACATAGCTGCAGTGTGTTCAAGGGCCTTTGAAGTGTATAGTACTTTGCAGCATTTAGGCATCGTTCAAGTACGTTCTGAGTAATGATACAGGAAACAATTGATGTTCTAAGGAGTTAGGGTCTCTTAATTCACTAGTGAAAGCTGATTTTCTTATAGTCGGTTCCCATAAGGAGAATACGTGTATTGCGGTAATAAATACTTTTTTGCACCCAGGCCTCTTAATGTTAGTGTCTGAAGTCATGTTCTTCTCCGGAAAGATTTTAATTGACGAAGCTTCGAGCGAGGGGCAAATCACTGATTTTTTTTTCGTACACCCTCTTTGAAATCACAAAAAAATCACATACAAAAATCACAAAATCACAAACAAATCACATGCAAAAAGCACAAAAAATCACAAATCACTGAGAAATTACGGAAAAATCACACATAAAATCACTAAAAAATCACTAAAATCACAAAAAAATCACAGACAAAAATCATATGATTTCAAAATCACAAAAGTCACGTACGCTAATTTGAGAAGTGATTTGCCCCTCGGCTTCGAGTGCATTACACTTGATAGCAACCAGTCCATAGTAACAGCTGATATCGAGATCTGATTTATGGCACCCGCTATTTTCAATTAAATGATCAATAAACCCAGTGATTGCAGCCGAAGGACGCTATGTTAAAAGATATAATGTCAACAAATTTTCCAATGAAAGCTTTCTCGAGAAGAGGGTTGGACATAAGAGGAGGGTCTTAGAAAAGGCAAAGACAGTTGCTCTTCGCACACAGTCAAACACAGGAGGGTAAGAAAAGGAAAGGAACAGAGAAAAGGAATCAAGAAGTCAGGAAAATTGACTTGAAGACACCAGAAGATGGCATTATTCAAAACGATCTTTATTTTCATTGCATTGGCTGCAGGGGCCACTGAGTGTTCAAGTCTTTATAAGATGAAAAGAACCAACTCATGTAAGTTGCGTCTTATGAAGATTAAAGCCGGCGATAAGTATCAAATATGAATCTAAAGCTATGTTTATATCATATCTTTTTGGACTAGTGTTCAAGATTTTGTAGGGTGAAAAGTTATACAAATTTTTTATACGAAACTGGTTCATAAGAAACTAGTACTAAGATGGCCAAAATCTTAGGAAACTCTAGTACTATGTCGGAGAAGCATTAAGAAACTTTTAAAAGTCAAATCATGGATATTACAGCAAACACATCGTTGAACCTTTATTCTTGAGCAATATTAACTAACCATTTGTGTTTTCAACATAATAGGACACTGTTTGTTTCTATATAATGTTTGAAATGTCAAGAAACATATCTGCAGCAGTGTTAGCGACCAAATTAATAATTCTGCATTCAAAGAATAAGACCCAATTAAAAACTTTTAGTACTAAAATGAATAAAATTTCATGTTAAATCAAGAAACCGTTAGTACTATGGTCTGATCCTAGTTTCTTATAAAAATCGTGTAGTTAAAGAGAAAACTGTAACTTATGTAGGTTACGACTTTATGGAAAATGAGAGAGGTGAAAACTATTTGATATCAAACCTTAGAATATTCTCATTTCATTTTGGGTTCTCTTCTGAAAGCAGAAAACGGTAACAGGTATCGTTGAGACGATCAAGTATTTAGGTCTTTCCAGAATGAATCAATATCTGTTTGAGTCCACCCAAGAAAGACGATGACGGGAAAGATGGCGTCAGGGGGGAGGAGGCATTTGATTAAGATGCATTGTATTTTATTAAGGCATCAGCAGTGATTCTATGAAATTCGATCATCAAACGCAATGCAGCTAAGTCAAATGCAGGGATATATAGAGATATAGAGATATAAATCTATATCTCCCTGGTCAAATGCACCCGATGTCATCTTTCCGCAATTGCCTAGCCAGAAAAAAGTTCTCACTTTAGAAAATTCATGGCACTAAGAGTACATGATAGATTTGTTTGGTTTAAATTCTAGTTAAAAGACAAAAGGTCAAATTATTTTTGTGGTTTTTCTCGTTGTCTCATGAGGACCAGAAATATAGGAAAATTCAACTTTACAAAAATTCCATGGTTGCAATAGAATGACTGAAAAATGACCTAAAACATTGACCAAATTATAATGGAATCCTTGCACAGATCAATAAATACAAAGAAAGTGTTCATCGGTGAAACGCCCATTGCGTATTGTTCTGAGTAAGGGGAATTCTTTGTCACTCCATATGCTGCGATTCCTTTTAAAAGGGTCTTTACCACCAGCATACCCTGCAGGTGCCATCTCTTTACTGGCGGCCATTTCCATAGACCATGTAAATGGCAACAACAAAGAGATCACCAAAGAATACCGGGTGAGCCAGAAAAAAGTTCCCACTTTTGAAAATTCATAAAACCATCAATACTTCACAATTTTAAATGATTCGAATTCTAGTTTAAAGCCGAAAGATTGAACAATTTTTGTGATTTTTTCGCTGCCTCACTTGCACAAGAAATATAAGTAAATTCAACTTTACAAAAATTTCATGGTCGCAAAATGACTGAAAAATAGCCTAACACATTGATCAAATCACAAAGGACTCCTCGCACAGCTGAATAAAGAAAATGCGATTCTCCATGGGTGAGATGTATCCACTGCCCATGTATTGCTTTGGGGCTGAAAATCCATCGTACTAGTTTGAAAATTGATGTCTTATAACTCTCGAGGGACGTGAAACGCCCATTGAGTATTGTTCTGTGTAAGGAGAGTCCTTGCAATTTGATCCATGTTTTAGGCCTTTTTTCAGTCATATCGCAACCATGAAATTTTTATAATGTTAAATTTATCTATACTTTTAGCGTTGGCAAGACAGCGAGAAAAATCACAAAAATACTTCAGTCTTTCGGTTATTAACTGGAATTTGAATCGTTCAAGTCTGTTAAGTACTCTTGGTGCTACGAATTTCTTAAAGTGAGAACTTTTTTCTGGCTCACCCGGTACATTCACAAAGCATGTCCGCTGCAAAGACCGCTTTGATTGTCCTTTGGTGAAATTTCCCACACTTTGAATACCCAAAACAAATAATTTGTGTGTAGAACATCGGTTAACTGGGACACGGGCTGGGGATGAAAGAATGTTCTAATTCCAAAAACTAATTTATAAATAAAACAATTTGTCTTCGGTAACCTTTCATTTATTCGAATTATTTTCTTCGACATGCCGCAAATAATGAATAATTGTTTAGCTGTTCGATGCAATTTCAAATAATAAACATCTTTATTAATTCGGCAAACAGATCTGTGAAATTCTTGCAAGAAGGTGAAAATATTTCTTTAACAAATTTCTAAAAACAAGTAAAGCGGGATTCACTGATGAATGATAATCAATAAAAATGCATTTTAATAAATTGAAATGCTCATATTGAATATTGTTCAGGAAATTAAAAAATCGATATTTGAACTTCAATGCATATTTTGTCAAGGGAATAAAAGAGACCATTCTTACAAAAGCAATCTTACAAAGCTAAAATGAAGAATTTTAGGAAATGAGTGTATGGATAAATCAATGAACGAATGAGTGAATGTATGAACCAGCAAATGAACGAACGAACGAACGAACGAATGAATGAATGAATGAATGAATGAATAACTGAATGACAAAAAGAATGAATAAATGAATGAATGAATGAATGAATGAATGAATGAATAAATCAATCAATTATTAAATGAAAAAAGGAAGGAAATCCATTCGTGTATAAGAATACAATAAGAAAGAGTGGACGAATGAAAAATAAAGTGCGAACAAATTAATTTCTTGGGAGACAAGATTGGGGAGGTGTGAAAAACTCTATTCATCATCCACAGAAGAAAGAGAAGATGATGAAAAATATACTTGCAAAAAGATAATTATAAAAACATACTTACAAAAACAGATTTACAAAAAATTCATACCTGGTCGTTTCTATACTCCTTTTCGTGATGGATTTTCTTCTATGAAGACACCCAAACTGTATGAGCCAGTCAACAAATCAAGGCATGATATGGAATCATTCTGTCAATGACAAAGAAATCAGAAATCGATCTATCAATTTATAAAATGATCAATGAATGAATTAACGAATCAATCAATCGATAGATTAATCAATAATATCAATCAACCAATCAATCAACCAATCAATCAATCAACCAATCTATCAATCAATCAACCAATCAATCAATCAATCAATGCTTTATGAAAAAGGCATCAGGTTTGCTACAGTCTGTGTCAAATTTGACTGGGTGAAATTGCAATGCAAAGAATAGGAAAATTGATTGGCTGCTAATACTAATTTGACTAAGGGATTATTTACGAATTTAAATCAGAAATAAACTCGAGCTCCCGCAAAGAATGACACTTACAATTAACTAAGGAATTAAACACAAAAGAAACATTACAGTTGAAAGAAAAGTAAACAAAGAGCCTGATCGTTGAGCAGAATCGAGGCTGTTTTATAAAATTGCAAGGAAATCATCGACTAAAATGGAAAGTAGAATTTACATTCCCATGGAAACCCCTTACAAACATTTTCCTGATTCCTGTAACTAAAAGTGATTGACTCATTTTACCAAACGAAATTTGACATCTAAGTAAGCCTTTGACTGAAAAATCAACAGTTCAGGTTTGACTATCAGGTGGATAATCTTATTCCATAGCCTGCCAAACGTGTGAATTTTTTGACTTACCCGAGACAAATTATATGATACAATACATGACTACAAATAACGGTAATGTGATATAATACAACATAATAGAAATACAATATACCATATCAATGCAATTATAAATGTGGTCCTTTTCATTCACAGGTCCAAATGGATGGAATCAACTGAGTGGTGAGTATGATTTATCTCTTAAAAAAATATTGTCAGAAACATATCTCATTAAGTGTTTAATGATTCATAGGCATCAATTTTGCAAAATAGAAGGTCCTAAAAACTTTCTGTTTGTGTCATCAGTAACCAAATTGATATTAAATTGATATTAGGAGAAAGAATTCAAGTATTTCTGCAGCCGATATTTCAAACTTTTAACATTCTGACTGCAAGAATTGCTCTGAAATGCATTTTAAGCCCATCAAAATGTCGTGATTGAACAAATTTTCTGCTCGCTTCGCTCGCAGGGGGCTCATTTCCCAGTTTTGCCCCTGGGGCTCCCAAACCTTTCGGTAGCCCTGGCAATCCCTGTGCCATTCTCAGATGTTCAATCTCTGGAATAACAAATTTGACTAAGAAGCTTCACTAGTTTGATTCCTATCAATTTTCATTACAGCACATCTTTTGCATAAGCCACGTGAAAGTTCTTGGAAACTGATTTATTATCTTCCTGGTTAATAAATTCATGCAATTCTCCAAGATTTTTGGCCACAAAACTAATAAAAATATTGCAAACTTCATGCCGCGTAAAGTTATTTCTAATCTATTTGTTTTCTACAGTGACATTTCCATATTTGCATCAAATGCCAATGACTGAAGCGAAAGCAAAACTAAATGGTTGGTCAAAGATGGATAACAAGCAATGTGATGGTATGTTACGCTTACCAAAATTAATAAATTTCTTCATGATGTCAACAAATATTCGTTAATTTACTAATTTTCAAATTCACGAAGACGAAAAGATCTTTCAGAGGGTTTGATCTGATTTTCTATCATTTACCCATGGTAGCCCCTCAGCTAAAATAACTGATTCACAGGGGGCCATGCTAAAAACTAACAATAATTAATAATCTATAATAAAGCCAGTAAATAAAACCAGGGAAATTTGGTTTACATACGCCATGTTGAAAATTAAATGCTCAGAAAATGAATTCTCTAAATTCAAATACAGACGGATTGTAAACAGAAAATTCAGTATGAAATGAACATGGCTATTTTAGAAAACTCACCAATGAACTTTCAAGTTTTCAGAACAATCAGAATTTCCTTGGATGAATTCTGGTTGAAGTTTTAAATACAATACATTTGCTTTTGTAGAAGGTAACTACTGTCTCAAAACGCATGTAACAGATGACCGAAAACGTAAAAACTTCTGATATTGAAAGTCTTCTTTTTGCCTGTTTCTGTCAAGGGCGTGGATAATTCGGGATAATTCACTGTCTTGGTCAACTGCTGTAATCAGTGGAGTCACGTGTAAAGTTTTGGTGCCAAATCGCGCAATTTTTCAAATTCACAGATTTTATGTTAAAACAATAGTGTTAACTGAATAAAGAAATTACTTCTTCAACGATTTTTTAATGTTTTCATCTAAGGTCATGCATCATTCGTTGGCAATCGTTACATCAAAAATAATCAATATGGAACACTGATGCTTTACGATTCGAATGGCAAGATAGCAGGGATACAAGCTGCGGTGTGTAAAAACCATATGCTTCCTTAGGGATTGTTTGATTCGTAATTCCAAACCTACCAAATTCTGAAAACGGTAGATTTGGCAGAGATGGAAACAGAAGTGCCCAATCAAACACAAAATTCTTCAATGCAGCATGTTCAGATTCATCCTAGCGAAAACGAGGTTTCCAGTTGAAAAACACGAATACGAGTCTGGTGCTTGGCAAAAAAGATTGAACAGACTCAATTACCATAGCAGCCCGAGCAAATTCGCCTCGCTTTCAGAGTTCTGCAAATGAAAACGAGAATCTCTCCAAAGTCTGCCAAACCTTCCGCCTGTTGGAGCAGAAGGTTCGGCAGGCCTTCCAAAACCTGTGAAACCTGTCGTTTTCGGAATTTTGTAGTCAATCAAACACAAATTCCGAGTCTTCCGAATCTAACGTTTTCAGAATTGGCACCAATCAAACACACCCTTAAATTCTCCCTTAATTCTCACTAAGCAACAACCATTACAATGTTACTTTGAAGTTTGGAGTCGAGGTTGCCTCGAAGTTTACATACTTTTTAAAAATATTATATTTTCAGGGGCCTCTTGAAGGTCTTCATGGATTTTGCGCTCTTTAAGTTGTGCGGTAAAGAGTTCCATACTACGAAAGCAACATATATCAAAGCTCTTGTGCCCTTTTCATTGGTAACTTCAGTCTATCTTCTCCATTGATCGTAGTACTCTTCAGCTTTCCTGAACTTCCAAGAAACCGACGAGTCTATACTGTTGAAATGAGGTTACTCTGTTGCATTTTCTTTTGACAGCTGCCATCTACAATTAGCATTCCAGCGAACCACGCCGTCATGTTGCCTCAAGAAAACAGCAAATCCCTTCTAACAGCGTATTTCACACATCCTGACAACATTTGCAAAGCAACACCAAGACAAGAAGGTTGCGTTGGAGATGCACTGTATATCCAAATTGGTGCAACTGCGAGCAGCCACGTCAAAGTACCACTGCATGAGTCAGCATT
The DNA here is from genome assembly GCA_964020215.1 of Aurelia sp. 3 sensu Dawson et al. (2005). Taxonomy (NCBI): domain Eukaryota; kingdom Metazoa; phylum Cnidaria; class Scyphozoa; order Semaeostomeae; family Ulmaridae; genus Aurelia; species Aurelia sp. 3 sensu Dawson et al. (2005). The sequence goes on from OZ026581.1 coordinate 2,336,043, forward strand.
AAGTGGAACTAGATGGACTCTGGGGAGATGCTTTCCAGGAATGGGTACTGTATAGATCTTTTCTAAATAAAATTTTCCTAGATCTTGCAACTGATGGCTTTTGATTCACAAGTATAAGCAAATTAAGAGGAAATTAAGTCAACAGCTCCCGTTTCATAACTATCTCTCCTGTGATATCAGGTGAAAAAAGTCCAGCGAATAACAACACACAAGATGTTTCTGTAGTTATGAGTAATTTTTCGGTATCGAAATCTCATTTCACATATAATTTGAGCTCGGGGGGGGGGCATCTTAGTACTTTTTGTCGGGTGGGGATGTGCCATTTTTAGGGGTAGCTTTTAAAAACAGTTACAGAATTATGGGTATCATTTTCACGATTTTCAGAAATTTTACGGAATATTGGGTCTCATTTTCAGGAAATTTTTCATAATTTCGGGAATGATGACCCATATTTTCATTCGACTTCCTGAATTACGGCCTTAAAAATTCTTCGCAATTTACGGAATTATGGGTACCAATCTTTCGGGCAAAATGGCTCGTCAAAATTAAAGTACTCAGACTGTTTGGCCAGATCAAAAGAATGGACCGTAGTGTCAGCAAGATCTGTCTAGAAGGCATGACTAATAGAAAGGGAAATAGGGGACGACCATACAAAGAAGATGGAGAGATAACATCAAAGCATGGACAGAACTCGACACAATCCCCCTGAACACCCTTGTTAAAGATAGAGATCTGTGGAAGCGGCTATCACATGTTAGTGCGTATTCTGCCGCAGGCAGGGACAGCGATTGATGATGATGGCATGTCATGGTTAAGTAAACAATAGGTACTTTACTTTCTTGTGGATAGATTTCAATCTTGGTTTTACAGGGGTGCACTACTGGTACAACGTATCGAAAGGAATGTCTTGTGACGATTTCTTCCCCGTATTTCTACTTTACAATGGTGGAAAGCTGAATGCCTTCGGCTGGGTTGTTGGCGGTAATGCAAATGATGTGAACTTTGAGCATCCTCCAGTACAATTCATTCCGGTAAGTACTTCATGTATGCTTTATGCTGTAACAAGTGAGCCAAGATTAAGCCGAGTTTATTGAGCCAAGATTAAGCCCAGTTTAAACTGAGCAAATTTAATTCACGTGGGATGAATCTTTCAATTAGTTTTGCAATGAATTTTCTGTCGATTTTAGCTACTGACTGATTTTCACCAGGAGAACTCCACAAGGAAAGAATGGAAACGATCCGCAAATCTATCTCCTCTGTAGCAGCCAATTACCAGATTTGTGTCCGCCAATTACCAGAAAAAATCGCTCTTCTTTGTCTCCTTGTTGATCGTCAAAAATGGTCTATGTCGTCGTTGCTCGTTTGGAAGATGTTCTGATTGTTTGAATTCACTTCCTTTTAAATCGTTGCATGAGAAAATCAGACATGGATCCTGCCTTCTGTGAAATTGAATGATTCGCAAGAATGGTCACGTGGGATACATGAATATGTCCGCTCCCCCTTTCGAGGGCAAGATATCTTAAAGGCCCTGTACTAGCTAAGATCATTGTGGTCTCAAATCAAACTTCATACTGTAAGAGAATGATTTTGGAATGGCAATCGCGAGGCTGTACTGTCTTTTCACTCTCCAAATGAGCGTTGTTGCGCGATTGCTTTTGATAGTAAGCCACAGACATTCCTGAAAATAAGTGGAGGGTTAGGAAAGTTCTGTTCCTTGGAGCTACTTCTGCTCCTTCAAATGCCTTCAAAAATTTTTTACTGCTAATATGATGTTTTGATGGTTTGCATGCGTACAAAGGATCATGGGGAACATGGTATTTTACTATGAGGGAATATGGCATACAATTAATACATTAATTCTTTTTTAATTTTCAGTACTTCTTCAAGCCAGAAACTCAACCAAGATGCATATCTGCATTCGCAATTCGTTCAACACAACACATTTTCTTCCAATCAGACAAAATGAAATACAGATGTTAATGAAGAAGCAGAACTGCAAAAGTACCTGAGCAAACATAACAAAGATTATTTACTAATACACCCCTTGGTAGTTAAGGCCATCAATGTTATCACAATTCGTTCAAATTCCTCCAAAAATCATTAACACTGACATCATCACAATACAATATCGTTTGTCAAGTTAATATCATTTCAACTCAACCACTTGTGCAAACAAACTTTTCAATATTTCCCTCTCTTTAAAGGCAGTGTGTCCATGTAAGTAGAAGCATTGCGGGGAGTGTCTCGAAAACATGTGATGTTTCGTCGTGACTTGAAATGGGACCAGTTGTTGTTTAGGCTTAGGCCCTGACTTTATTTTTAAATACAAACAGCTGGGTGTTCCAAAAAATTCACTACCTGCGCAAATGAATTTGAACAGCACACTCTGAGTCCACACACTCTGAGTCCATCACTTCTGTCCGCCTGTGTTGTCATAGACGGAATCGGCTAAGGTTTGTTTAACCCATTTCAAGTCATGTGATCAATCTCTTGATAAAATATCTTTTGATTTCTCCTACATATTTCGCGCTTTGCAAAGTTGTTTCGGTCTATTGGAAATAGTTTCGTTCACTCGGCATTACTTTCCAAACCCTGTTCATCCCTCCTGCCATAAGATACTTTTAAAACTAACGGCGGTTCGTCACTGTCATAGCCAAACATCAAAGACGTTCGCTGAATGGAAGCTTGCTTTGACGCCATTCCGCCATTGTTCGTATAGTTTCGACAGAGAGGTTCTTAGTTTCATGTGATCAGTTTAAAACAGCTGGCTCTTAACCAATCAAATCCTCGAACAGTTACATGCATGTCAGCATCGTGTCAGCAGTTTCATGGTTCGTGCATGCAACTTACTTATATATGGACACACTGCCTTCAAAATGGCTCTTCAAAATCTTATATGGAAAAAACAATGATTTTTAAATAGCAAATCAAAGTTCAGGCCAACAGCTTGTTCTCGACTTTAAATTTATTTTCGCAGATAGGGACTTTTTGGAACACCCAGCTGTCAACTCACTATTCGCGATGCTGATTTAAACAAGAATCAGACTTAAGAGACAAAATATTTAGCGCAAAACACAGCAAAAATTCTTGAAAGAAATACTCAGCTGATACACAGAAGGAAAACCATAATCTGTGTAGATCGTAGTTAATTTCTGAATCATAAAGAGCACACATATTTTATCATTTTATCATGTTATTACACATGTCATTAATGAAAGATAGAGAATTAAGGTGGTGGTATGATTTTAACAAAATATGGTTAGCCTATTTGTCTTGTTTGACATAACCTTCGCAATTCTTTGCTACGAGAGCTTTCTTACCTCATTACCGCAGCCCAGAGCTAGACCTTTGTACTTCTTAAAAAAGAGTTCTGAATCAAGCGTCCAAATCTGGAAAATTTTGTGAAGGAAAACATAAACATGACCCCCGTTCTCGGTATAATGAAGCTAGGTGTGGCAAGAAGTTGCTTCGGATCTCAGAACACTTCTCAGGGAGTTAATCATCGATAACTTTGCTCAAAGCGAGTTAGAGATGATCCAGTTCATACGCAGGAAGCTTTATATGCCTTTTCGCCTTTTTTCTCGTTGTTTTCGTTCATTGTTAGCTGATTTTTTGGTGTAACAGTTACACATCAAAAGTGGGAGCATGAAAGTGTTTTATTTTGCGAGTTGCAAATCGAAGTTTGCTGTTTCAACCGTTGTTGTCCAATTGAAAGGAAAGTCAGCTACCAATGAATAAAAAATAATGAAAAACAAAGCAAAACGACCAATATCACTTGCCTCTGTGCAAAATGAACCATTGCTATTGCTAACTCACTTTGCGCAAATTTGTTGATAAAAACTTTTCTAAATATCAGAATCGTTCGTTAAATGAAAGGCTGCTAGCTGTGTCAAAATATAGCCTGAAGAAGAAAAAGATGCCTGAACTGAGAGGATAATAGAATATTAATTTGTGATAAAGACGCTATATAAAAACAATAACTTTACTTAATAGCTTTACTATGAATGGCACCATATTTAAACTTATCAAAGTATCAAAAAGTCCCTACCGCAGATCCACTGAATAGCACGCCAAGTTCCCCGAAAGCCATCGATCTAAGAGAAAACTTCAATAGAATTTTAACCCGCCTTCTTAAACGCTATGCAGTCCATAGCATGTTTGCAATCTAAGGGAGGCAATGCCTGGAATCTAAAAGAGGCTGTAGACTCACGCATTCCTGACAACGAGGCTGAAAAATCTAGTTAACGAACTTTGTTGAAAAATCGTCGTTCTGTGCCTGTTGTATCTGCGTCGATTTGTCTCAACTTTCGAAACAGAACTAACATAACGGTTTACAAATAAGGAGCTTAATGAACACGGGAGACCTTTGTGTTTAATTCTCTTTTTGCAGCTAACAAATAATCATTAAATGGTAGTTCTGACAATATCAAGGAAGCGAGTTTAAATCTGAAATTATAAAACAGATTACATGAGATAAATCAATGTTGTAGATCATTGTCTCAGCACAGTTTGAAAGGATGAAAAAGTAGTAATCTTTTATCTAAGAATATGAAAGGAAACAAAAGAAATGATACTTTAATATCATTAATGATACTTCGACAAAGGATGCCTAACACAAGGGATTTAAATCAATGTAGCAAGGTTAATTTTCTGTAACTTTTTCACATGAATACTAACAAAACAACATACCCACAATTGTATTTGGAATGGTGGGTAATTTCACAAACCAATCATGAGTGAGCGGAGGCTTAACAAGGCTTGAAGGTGAGCATGGTTCCAAGGAGTTGTGTTCTAAGACGAAGCTGGCTGATAGAGACCATTGCACCTGAAAAAGAATCAAAGTACCAATATTTGGATCAACAGAAATCTCAAAAGAGATTTTCAAAACCCCAGAGGTAGACTTATGCCTTTTCGTCCCTTGTTTCCCTGCGTTCTTTGATTTGCTGATATCACTTGGTCAATAGGGACTCATAATATTACGCTTATATAATGGGCCCACTTTGCCAAAATGGCCTAAACAGGTGGGAGTTCTCGTACACTCAACAAAATCGCTTCAAAATCTGGTTTAAAGAGCTCGAACATTGAAAAGGAAACTTTTAGTACAAAGAATGATGTTGTCTTGACGTACAAAACGCAAAATGCCTACCTTTCAGGCAGTAATCTTCCTCTGTAGAAGCAAAATAGATCCATCGAAGCTGCGAGAACTCCAGGCTTCTTCAACCGTTCTCTAAGAGCAACAACAACAACATTCTGAATAGCGGCCCCTGATTGGTTAAAAACTGAATTCTAGCGATTTGATTGGTGAATACGGAACCACCCTACGCGGGCCTAAAGTGGGCCCACTAACAAGGGCAGATTTCGTAATACAATAGCATCAGTCGCTTTGGTTCACACCTCAATTCAAAGCGATTAGCGAATGCAGACAAAAGAAATTCTCTCAAGCAGAAATTGAAAACAAACGAAGCCGCAAAGTTGCCCTGAAACCAGTACGGCAAACTCTCGTTTGGTGCGGGCGAAGGGAGGGTTTTAAGAGAAGGTATGTGCTTATAACGACTGAAGAAGGGTAAGTCTAAAGTTCTGTGTCGCGGATTTTGTTTGTTTGATTCAGAAACCGAGCAGAGAGTATTACAATTTTTGCATATTTATTGATCAGACGTACGCAGTCACTCCTCAGCTCCTGAATCAAATAAACAAAATCCGCGAGACAGAACTTTAGATTTACCCTTCTTCTTTCGTTATAAGCACATACCTTCTCTTAAAAGCCTCCCATCGTCCGCACCAAACGAGAGTTTGCCGTACTGGTTTCAGGGCAACTTTGCGGCTTCGTTTGTTTTCAATTTCTGCTTGAGAGAATTTCTTTTGTCTGCATTCGCTAATCGCTTTGAATTGAGGTGTGAACCAAAGCGACTGATGCTATTGTATTACAAAATCTGCCCTTGTTGGGGCATCCATGTCAATATTCGGCGTCCGAAATCTTACATTAAATCACAGGGACCCCAGGAAATTGTACAACCCCTCCCCAAATGATAAAGAGGCCTTCCTCTGAGCCTACTTTGCGATTACGAAGCTATGACGTAATGCTTTAAGAAGCCTCCTTTGCGATTGCGAAGCTATGACGTAATGCTTTAAGAGAGAGATCGAAAGCGAGGCGCGAGCACGTCATAGCTTCGCAATCACAAAGGAGGGTCAGAGGAAGGCCTCTTTATCATTGGGGGGGGGCTGGGGTCATACAACTTCCTGGGGTCCCTGTGATTAAATCAATAATTCCAGTCTGTGAATAACAACAGGGACAAAAATCCAATATTTGAGGCCACAAATCTGAAGAAAGGAAGAACTATGCAATTTAGTGCCATAGACCACTTTCAAAACAACGTCAGTTCTTTTGAAATACTTCCATGAACATCACTTGCCTCGATATGATGTGGATCTAAATCTCAAAAGCGTGCATTACTCTTAGCAACGCATGAAATAGCCAAAAAGTATACCTTTAGCTGGACTAGAAGTCCGAAGAAGCATACCCTTGCGGGCGGCACATCCCGAGGAACCTTTGCTTGGAAGAACCCCCGTATTCCCCCCGTGGGAAAAATTAGCAAATTTTGAACAACACACAGCACAAATTTCTGGCTGTCGGAGGATGGTATTAGGGAACACTCACGTGAATAAGATGTAAATAAAAAGGAGAAGGCATTGGGGAAAATTACTACCTTTGTATAAGGAATGAAATGATTGCAGGGTGCTTTAGAAACAAAGAATAAACATTTCTTGCCCCAGGAGAGAAAAAGTTTAGTTTAGATAGTCGAGAAAATGTTTACAAGTTTGAAGGGCTGTCGAATAAAAAATGCGTCGCTGATAATCAAAACAGGCATGTTGTTTGATCAGTCAAAGGCTAACTTAGATGACAAAATTTTAGTTGGTAAAATCATTCAACTTCACGACCCAAAAATTAAAAAACCGTCTGCGAGAATTCGAGAATTGAAACGAGAATTCCATCTTCCATTCTGGTCCATGATTTACTTGCTATTGAAACTAAAATTCTATTTCTGAAACTGACAGTAGCATTGAATTTAAATTTCCATGCAAAATAAATCATGGACCAGAATGGAACGTGGAATTCTTGATTCCCATCACAGTGAAGAAGGTAGAAGCGTACCACTCATGTTGTCAATATTAAAAATAGAATCGAATCTTCATTGGATTTTGCTTTCTCTGCATAAAGAAATTATTGAACATTCTTATTCATCGTGGTTTCCAAGGAAAGGAACTCCTATTGTAATCCTTCATATGCTCCGCCCAATGGAAGCAACATTCGAATCGGACGTAGGCAAGTAACAAAGAATATTCGAATAGTAATCCTATCACGAAAATCTATTTTCAAATAATCTTCGAATTTACATGGTACACTACTTCCACTTTCACTGTAAAATCCCTCGCAGGTAATTTTCTAATTTTCATGTCTTAAAGATAAAGTGATTTCATCAAAAAAAATCTTCTCTTCTCAGTTAGCTTTTCACTGATAGATTAACATTTCAGTTTTGAATATCGGCCAAGTACTGTTTATTTCACAGCTCACGAAACCTGTTAACCTTTCTTTGAATCGCCCGGTAGTAATCTGGAGTTGAAAAGGTGGGGTTTGATGCCGGGATTAAAAGTGATAACTAAATTTAAGTTCAAATAACAGGATAATGTACAATTAACGTATATCACAAGCTAGAGGAAGTCAATTAGGTTCACCTGAATGAAATAGCGAAAGAACAACACAGTTTATCATCATACCAATTCCAAAAAGAAATCATGATAGTCCATCTTCATAAGATGTTGCAAGAAATGAAGCCAGGCAGAAATGGTTACGGGAATCAAAGAATTCACAAAAACAGAGGGGTCTATCAGTTAGATCAACCTTGTTGAAACTAAATGGCAACAACAACAATTGAACCAACCGATGTCAAACAAATTCTATTTACAATGGTGGCCATTCTTCTTGATCACAAAAGAACTGTACAACAAAATACAATGAGGTACTGTTTACACATTGAGCAAGATAGTTGCTATGTTTTCTCATCAAAAAGAAGGAAAGGGGTTCCTTTGGGGTTCTTTGTCATCTTCCGTGTCTATTGAACACAGTAGGGGGTACTGTTAGCGAAGAATATCAGTGCTCTATTGGAACCACGTGTACTTGGGAACGATCATACACAATGTGGGTTTGCTGTGAATAGTGAAACGAGGAGGAGAGGGGTTCTTCTGGGGTTCTTCACCATATTTCCGTGTCTTTTGAGCACAGTAGGGGGTGCTGTTAGCGAAGAATATAAGTGTTCTATTAGAACCATGTGCACATGGAGGAGGTCATACTCAATGTGGGTTTACTGTGAGTAGTGGCGATCCTTTGAGATCACTGGGCAATTATGTACACCGCCTAAATAGGCGTAATATTGTTTATAAAGTGTTTATTCCCACGGCCAATCCTTAGACACAGGAGGCTGTTATAGAGAATAACAATTTGGAAATCAAAACATCGTTCTTTTTGAGTGGGCTCTACAGAAAGAACAATAACCAAGCAATGCTCTTTTCCTTAATAGACACGAGTTCACCTTCGAGATATGGCTAGCACGCCTTAAAAAGCCAAAACAACATTTAAAAGACGTACATATGAAAACGATATGCCCTCGTGTCGACAGAGCAATCAAAAGAGCCTCGTGTAGATTTTAAGGGAATTCATACAACCCGCTGCTTTACCCTAGTTTTAATTGGAAATAAACGACATCTAAAGACTGTTTTTTGTTCCTCTATTATAGAATATGTATAACTGTAACAATAAATTAAGCACATTTCCAGCTTTCTACATCGTGGCATTTGCCTAACTAATTGTTCTCTGTATAATGATTCGATTAGATTTCATCATCAGTTTCAAGTGGAAAGGTGTAGCGTCCTTTACTGTGCATGTGATCTTAATCCCTGGCTTTTCAACAAACGTCCAGTCAACGACCCAACGCCAACTCAATCATGAACGACTATCCAAAGTATTTGTATGACTACTGTCGATAAATACGACAGATTTCTGCTAATTGACGGCAGAAAAAGGTCAAAACAAGCCATAGATAGATTACAATTCAGATCCTGCCATTATGAATTAGCCTCGTTTTTTGACATGATTAGCCGTAAATTGAGCTGGCAATGCAAATCAAGCACACTAATTCAGAGTGGTAGCATACTGAGTTAGGGGTGCAGTTATCGCCTTTGCAGGAAAATTTTAGACTCATTTCACACAGGAGTAGGTCAGATAGAGAGAGCGGTACGTTTTGCACCCCTTTTTTCTCCCCACTTCTCTCTGTACTGAGCCACACCCAACAAAAGGTCACGGGAGATTAACAGTTATCGACTTGCAGCCCTAATTTGCTTTTACATATCTACCGAATAATGAATTTACTACCAGGGGTCAAGCTAGTGTTCTTGCTAATTAATTTCCATGTCAATTTTGAAATAAGTAGAAAGGGCTTTTTGTTCGATTGACGAAAACACCTGACGTTCTGTATTATTCACACAAATTAGATTAACAGGGATTTCGCTGGCTAGGGTCTTTTAACACCTGGGCCCTTGCTTAAAGTTGAGGAACCGCGATAAGAGCAAGTTGTCTTTCTCTTTACCCAACAATTAAACCTTAAAACAATCAACATTATCAACTTCCGTTCGATAAAACAAACTTGTCACAGTTGCTTGATAATAGAGGAATTACTGGACCGTATTTTCTCTTTCCTCCTCCGTAGCGCTTTACCGAACTTATAGAGCAGCCACAGCGTAGACAAATTAATAGAGAACACCTTTAAAAAGAGGGGCAATTGACCTCGCCTTTTTGTAAATAAGGGAACCAATAAGAAACAACCTTTGTTTCATCGTCATTGTGAAAACCAACAAAATACCGCGATTCTTTGTTATACGCAACTGATTCTCTCCTCAAAAAAGTACATGCTCACCCTTTTGGATAGAGAAACGGTCGCTAACCGAATTAGAGAAAGCGTTCTGATTCAAGAGTGCTAAAAGCAACGGTAACGTAACTGTCTCATATACAAAGCCCAACGAATAATTATTCTCCCTTGATCTGGTTTAGTAAAACTTGCATTTCTCCGATATACATAACTGTTCTAGTCGAATGTCCTGTCTCCGCGTCTACTGGACTTCGAAGCGGCTGCTAATTCAATTAGAAAGGGTATTCCTATTGACAAGTGCAGTAGTAACTGTAACAGAGTTGCATTGTAAGTAACGCCCTAGAAATGATTACGCTTCCTCGGTAGTATTAGAAAGTTTACGAAACCAGGACGGCAACGCCAACAAGAACGTAAGCTGAATTCCGCAAAGCAAGTCTTGTTTCCGTAAGCTACCTTTAATATATCATCCAGAAGGCCAAAATAAGGCCCCCTATAACTCAGAGATGTCTGAAAACGATATTTTTTACTTTGAAGACAAACATTTAAAACGACTGAGTTTACTTCGCAGGCCTAGATCTGCAATACAGAACGCCAGAAATGCGGTTTCCAAGTTGTGAAGTTGAAGAGGAAAACTTCAGATTCTCTCATGGGAAGCAAATTTGAACGAAAAGCAAGGAATCTTTTGAATCTAAAGTTCTGAAACAAAAGCAACTTTGCGTTGCAGTCGCCGTTGCCGTCGTGGTTTCGTAAACTCCCTATTAATCAGAAAAAGGCGGACCTCTTCGATAGAAGTAGTAACTCTTCTCTTCAAATGTTTTGTTCCTGCGGCTCTTAGATGTTGAAATGGCTATTTACACATTCTTTTTATAAGAAACTTGGATCAGGCCATAGTACTAAAAGTTTCTTAATTTAACATGAAATTTTGTCCATTTTAGTACTAAAAGTTTCTTAATTGGTTTCTTATTTTTCAATGTAGAATTATCGATGTCGTCGCGAACACTGCAGCAGATATGTTTCTTGACATTTAGAATATCATACAGGAATAAACAGTGTTCTGTTACAGTATGTTGAAAATACAAATGGTTAGATAATATTGAACAATAATAAAGGTTCAACGATCTATTTGCTATAAGATTCATGCTTTTAACTTCGAAAAGTTTCTTAGTACTTCGCAGACAGTACTAGAGTTTCTTGAAATTTTGGCCATCTTAGTACTAGTTTCTTATAAACCAGTTTCTTATAAAAACACGTGTATTGAATTAGAGAATATTTCTGTAGGCAACTGAAACAAGTTGTTATATAAGTAACGCCCTAGAAATGATTACACTTCCTTTACGTCAATTAAGAAAGATGGCGCATTTCCACGATACCCCACCCCCCAAAAGCCTTGTCCTTGCAGCTCTTAGGCTTTGCAATGGCTATTAATTGAATTAAGCAACGCCTTAGGAATGATTGCTCTTCTTTGACGTTATTCAACAAAATAGCGCATTTCCCCGATATTCTTCTCTTCAAATGCTTTGTTCCTGAGGCTCTTAAATTTTGAAACGGCTATTCATTGTACTAGAGAAAGCATTATGATTGAAAGGTGCTGTAAGCAACTGTAACAAAGTTGACTTTTATAACCAACGCAGTAGGAATGGTTGCCCCTCCTTGCTATTAATCAACAAAATAGCGCGCTTCTCCAATATGTCTTGATTCCGTGGCTCTTAGATGTTGAAACGGCTATTAATTGAATTAGAGATTGAGAAATAGTTGCTCCTCCTTGACGTTAATCAACAAACATAGCGTGTTTCTCCGATTTTTGTGATCATTCTTTCTCTCTTCAAATGCCTTGTATTCCGCGCCGTTTGGATGTAGAAACGGTAGCTAATCGAATTAGGGAAAGCATTTCGATTGAAGAATGCAATGAAAAGCTGCTACGAAATATTCTGATAAGTAACACTCAAAGACACACTGTCGTGGTGCTGATTGGATAAACAGGACAAGGTTCAGTAGTTTCGCTGTACAGTGAAATTCACGAAGATGATAATGATCTGATTCCCTTTATTCTCGGAACCAAGGATGATCCAAGAACAAAAAGGCTTGGTAATTATTTAAAGGCCAGAGCTTTGTTTTTTATTTCAATATCACAACTAGCCAATAACAAACACGACAAAGTGCCTTTAACAAATGCTAAATGCTTTTCTACCTCTTGATAGTAAACTGCAAAATAGGCCCCATTCTTCGATATAACACAAAGATTTATGCGGTATGAAATAGACCTTATACCAAATAGAGAAAGAGACTTGAATGGTTAAAGGAAATGATTCAGCATAAGTAGCGAAGGTACACCCTATCTATCAAAATTTGCTGACAACGCATTTGAAAATGAGGATCTTGATTGGCCACTTCTGCATTGATCACATGAAATTGTGCATTTTGTGTTGTTTGCTTTACTTCAGAAACAACGCAAAGATCAGCTGATACTTACAAAATTCAAAAGGTGTTGGTAAAATCATATGGGGCTTTTACGCCTCCATTGTCTTTACATACAAGCAATATAATTTCCTGCACCTGGGGATGATAAAAACAGTCCCTCGGGAATCAAGTGGAGCTCCAAAGGTGCTTATACAAATGAAAAGGCATTCAAATAGAAACAATATTCACCATTGCAAATATGCAAAGATAAACAACAAAGGTTGAATGATCACAACAAAGGTGATCACATGAGCTTCTTGTCTTATGCTGATTCAATCCCTTTAATTGAAGTCATTAGAGAATGATACAGACTATAATAACGGAAAAGGTATAGTCTGCGCAACGCCTTTCGCTTTTGTGTAGTGCTTGGTTCACCATTTAATTGATAACAAAGAAAACATTACGTTGTAACAGCCAATAACACCGCTTTCCTGTGAAACGAGAAACCAATCAGATTTGAGAACGGCTATCATGTGATTGAATCTCAGGTTTTGCTTTGTTCTCTTAGCAAACTCATTAACAACACAATACTCTGGAATTTTAAGCATCCTACAGCAGACAATGCAAAGATGCTGGGGAGAACGGGCCATTCAAACTGCGGCTGAATATGCTGCCTCATATAATCGACGATATTAAGCGGTGTTGCGCAGACTGTCTTCCTCAGCCATTAGGGACCTTTAGTAACTAGGTCGGCAACTGCAACGGCAACGCAAATGTGCCCGTTGCCCCGTTTGAAAATTTCGCTTCAGATCGCCTTTAAGTGACGGGAAGAATAATAAATGGACTTGCAAAGGAATTTCAAACCACTGCAAATGAAAAAGAATTGGACTTACGAAAAGCAAATTGTGGACTTGACAATAACTAGCATGTGATCACAAACGACGTTCATAGAAAAGTGTACAGAGCAACAAGTTACAAGCGAACATAATGCTGATCTAACTGTCATCAGCTTTAGGCCACGCCAAAACGGGCAATAGATCTATCTACTTCTTCAAAAAGAAGTTTGGATCGAGAGCTTCATCTATCCTCGAACACTTGCAATCAATTACTTCACAGTTAATCCCCTTAGTTCACTTATTACTTCATTGGTACAAGCTGAAAAAAAGTAAATGACACAAAACAGAAGCTAATGTGAACACAAACTATGTTCCCTAAACTTATGCAAAACTATCCTCAAACGAGGTAACTGCCACATATCTAGAATCATGGATTATATCATTCCAACCCTAAGCCTAGCCCGGCAGCTAAAGAGCTTCCCAGCTAACCTAACCGCCGTGTGCTGTTAGGCCAAAGTGGCTTGAATAGTTCTCATCAGGTAACTGAAGTTAAGCTCGGTCAAGTGAGGTCAGACTCCGGATGAGTGACCTCAGAGGCCTGACGCCTGACCTCACAACTCACCTCGCCATGCACAGTGAGCCTAAATTAGCTTTCGGTAGCTAGAAATCCTGACAAGCGCACTCAAAACAAATTGAAAAAAATAAGCCAAGCTGACCGATGAAGCAAGTTTCGAAAAAGCAGAACTGATGCTGAAAAACGTTCAAGCAAACAAGGAGAGCCTCGAAATGCAGGTAATGAGGGTTTGGCTTTCCAAATCTGCACCATTGCGACAGAGCAGAAACTGCGCACGCATGCGCGAAAACTCGTAACTTTGAGCCCCCTTAGCTCCCTGCAACAGACCCCAAAATTAGGCAACACTTGATATTTTCTTCCTGGGGCCTTGAACTCTTGATTTATCATTTCAAAAAGCTTATCTGTCCAAACACTTCCTGATCTCAGAATGGTCGATGACGTCATTTTACGCAGTTTCTGCTCTGTCCACCATTGCACAGAAGATTGAATCCTGCTCAGCTAACCTGACTGGCGCGAGCTTTTAGGCCAAAATAAACGACCATTGCGTAAGGAGCGAGCAAACATGATGTTCACCATAGCTACAAGGGATAAAAAACATAATGAGAGCTCCGAAATGCAGGGAATTCAGAATAATCAACCTTTCAATCGCCACCATTGCGCGGTAGATTAGATCCTACCCAGCTGACCTAACTGTTTGAGCTCTTAGGCCAAAATGAGCAAACACTGACCAAAGAAGAAAGTTTGCAGTGAGCACAAATGAACTTCGCCACGGCAGCAGATACGTAACTACATAAGAAGAGCCCTGAAAGGTTTGGAGAAGAGAATCCCTTTTCCCAATCAACACCATAGCTCGGTAGACTAAAATCCTGCCCAGCTGACCTAACTGGTGTGAGCTTTTAGGCCAACATAAGCGAAAACTGACAACACGTGTAAGTTTAGAGTGAGCACAAATGAACTTCGCCACGGCTGCAGATATTTAACTACATAAGGAGAGTCCTGAAATTTTGGAGAAGAGAATCACTTTCTCCAATCTTTACAAAAGCAAGGTAGACTAAAATCCTGCCCAGCTGACCTAACTGGTGTGAGCTTTTCGGCCAACATAAGCGAACACTGACGACACAAGTAAGTTTGGAGTGAGCACAAATGAATTTCACCACGCTGCAGATAGTTAACTACATAAGGAGGGCCCTAAAATTTTGGAGAAGAGAATCACTTTCTGTAATCTTTACAAAAGCAAGATACATTCAATCATGCCCAACCAACCCAACTGGTCCGAGCTTTTAGGCTAACATGAGCGAGCACTGAAATAGAAGTATGTTTGGAGTGAGCATAAGGAACTTCACCACGGGCTGCAGATAGCTAACTACATGAAGAGAACCCTGAAAGGTTTGGAGAAGAGAATCCCTTTTTCCAATCATCACTATAGCTCGGTAGATTAAAATCCTGCCCAGCTGACCTAACTGGTGTGAGCTTTTAGGCCAACATAAGCGAACACTGACCACAGAAGTAAGTTTGGAGTGAGCGCAAATGAACTTCACCACAGGTGCAATTATTAGACCAAACAAGAAGAGTTTCGAAATGCGGGAAGTAGAGAATAAGGTTCTCAATCTTCACCCTTGCATTGGAGGATAAATCCTGCCCAGCTAACCGAGCAAGTGCGAGTTGTTAGGCTAAACAAGTGAGCACTGAGTTTGGAGTGAGCAAACTTGATGTTCGCCACAGCTGCAAATAGCAAATAACATAGGGAGTCCCTAAATGCAAGGAGAAGAGAGTGAGTCTTTCCAAATCTACATCAATGCACGGTAGATTATAAACTGACCAGCTGACCTACTTGGCGCGAGCTTCCAGGCCTAACAGAATTGGAAACAAAGAAATGAAGGAGAGATCACAACAAAAACGATGTTTAGCATGGAAATGAGAACAGAATTTTACTTCGCTGGACAACAATAATCTTTGGGCTTGTTTTCTTAACCTAATCTCCAAAATTGAAGCGCTATCAAATCGTTATTGAAATAAAAAATACATTGAGCAGCCTAGGTCAAATTGAGTAAAAAACAATTAAGCAATTCGAATAGAAATTCAGATTAATTCTTCTTAAAGTCCCGCTAACAGTTCCAGCATAGTTCCATGCACGTGGAACATTATTATTGTGCGCATCAATGACTGCGTATCCTCCCAGTTTGATCACGAACACAAGGAACAAAAGCAGGAATCGAAGAAGAAAGGGAGCTCCTTAATAGTGAACATAACTGTGCTTGAGCTGTGTTTTACACACTAGAAATGCGCGTGGAAGTGAGATCATAGAATCTTATAGACTGCAAAATAATGACCCATCAAATCCAATTCAACACAGTAGGAATTTTAAAATAACAGAGACGGAAAATAACTGTAATTTGAGGTTTGACGTACGATGGCGGAAAATCAGCTGTTTCCACGGCACAGTTTCTCACTTATTTCAACTGAAACGAATACAAGGTACTGTGAGACCATGACAAATAATGTATGCAGAAGCCGCGAAACACAGCACTTATTAGATCTAAAGACGAAAGTGCACAGTATACACGTGGTGTATTCCCATTATTTGAGATCAAAAAAATACTAGAGATTAATTGGGTCATCAAGAAAGGCGGCATTCGCGAGTGATTCCCTTGACATACAGTGCAATAACGATCTTCTAACATGGTTTTCATTGCGATCTTTAAATGTCTCCCTGTCGTGTTTGGGTTTTTATAAAGCTGTTTTCTTAATGGAACGATAAATAAAGCGAGATATGCGCAGAGCAAACCTCGAAAATGAATTTGTAAACAGTGAGCATCGCTCTACAACTGTTTATAGATATTTCCATCTTTAACTTGCGCTATTTCAAAGATTCAACGACGCTTTAATGATATCTAGCTAATTACACAACACACAGGCATTCCGCTGTTCCATAACACCAATCGTTGAAAGGAACAGCGCTCCGATTTCAGCTTGTGAGATCTCGTAGGCTCGGCAGGACCTAAAGATCCCTCTCATGCTGTTTCGATGATTTAAACATCATTCTTACCATATCTAGAAAAGTACACAACACAGAGGTATTCCGCTGTTAGTACATTAATCCTTGATGAGAACAGATCTCCGATTTCTGCTTGTGAGACTTCAAAGGGCCTAGCAGCATTTAAACAGCCCTTCTCTTCCGCTCTGTCGCACAATTTTTATCGTATGAGGACACCCTGTCGAGCAGCACATCCGTCTTGTCAAGTATGGGAGTAGCTCCCTAGGGGGGGGGGGGAGCGTTAAAACTATAAGTTAAGAAAGATAGAGAGATGTCTAGTCCAATTTCGAAGGAAGGGGAACTATCAAAAATATTTCCTTAGGAAAAAGTACAGAGAGAAGCAAGAGTCGCTCAAGTAATTAGTCATTTTTAAAGTTTTTGATCTTAACAGTCCTTTCCATAACGTAAGGTAAAAGGAACTATAAGAGCCAAAACAAATTGCTTATCCCTCTTACGCCCCGTTTACACTATACCGTTTTCAAATGAAAACGGTACGAAATTATGCCGTGTTGGCCTCCCGTTTACACTAAAACGTTTTCGCAAAAGGCATCAAACGAAGACAATTTTGAAAACGGCACGATTTGAAAACGGCATGAAACGTCTCAGTGTTAACGCTTGAAAACGGAACGATTTCGTTACGGATTCAAAGAGAGACAAAGGAATAATTTGCCTCCCTTTCAATCAGTAACGAAATCGTTCCGTTTTCAAGCTTTTGCACTGAAACGTTTCTTGCCGTTTTCAAATCGTGCAGTTTTCAAAATCGTCTTCATTTGATACCGGCTACGAAAACATTTTAGTGTAAACGGGAGGCCAAAACGGCATGATTTGGTACCGTTTTCATTTGAAAACGGTATAGTGTAAACGGGGGCCTTAGGCGCCACAGAAGTAAGGGAGGCTACCTCCAATTCATTTTAGATTATTCATACAGGGTGAAAACATTAAGTTTGTTCAAAAACTGTTTAACACTGTGCCTTATCAAAATAGAGAAAATACAATAATAAATTAATCAATTAATAGATACCTGATATTAATTAATACGTTGTCAGATGAATTTCCAAAAGAAAACCTAATTTTTAATTCGTCCTGCAGAAAGAAATAACATTGCTGCTGAAAAGAAAATCAGTAGACATTAATATTCACAGAAGTACGTAAAACTGGTTTCATGATTCTTCTTTTAATTGAACTTTGATCGCGAAGGAGACAGTCTGATTTGATGATCTCGGCTATTCCAAACGGTCACCCCTCAATATGCAAATGACTGTTGTCCATTGTCTATTCTAAACAAAGGAAGTGTCAAGTCAGTTTCGGTGTTTCTTAGCATCCTTATTGCTAGCTTGCGCACAGCTTTACTCTCGTAGCGGAGGAGTAAAGGAAAAGCTTCAGGCTACCTTATTGCCTGTTCATGTTGTCTTTGAAACATTTGGGCCAAATAATTTGGGCAAAATTGATTCACAGCTTTGAGAACAGTAGCAGCCGTTTCAAACCTGATCAGCTCTTTAACTGTTAGCCAGTAATCCAACATACAGTCCTTACGCTACGTAAGGTTCGGGTTGTTAGTTCAACGTACGGACAAAGAAAAACTCACTGTACCCCCACCTAGTGGGAGCGTCATTACTGGGGTTTTCAAAGTGACACTCCTTTCCATAAAGTTTGCGTTAATGAGATAAGCAGGCAGTCTCATCCATTTTCGGCGGCAGACTATGTAAGATAACTATAAAAAACTATCGCTAAAAAGAAGTATAGAGAACATCAAAAGTGGCTGATGTAATGGGTCATGATTGAAGCTTTTAATAAAAACAGTCCTTTCCATCAAGGTAAGGTCAAAAACTAAGAAATAAGAAAGATTTTCGAACGGTTAAGCCAAGTTTAAAAGGGATGAATTTCCGTAGAGTGTTAAGCTCGAATTGGTTCTGGCCAAATTCTCACAGATAAAGAAACGAAAGGCGACGCATAACCGTATTCTGAGTAATACGCCGTTAACGACAAGTTTTTTATACTCAACGTATGTCTGTATCTCAGCCTAGCGCATGTGAAAAACAAGTATCTTAAATGATAATTTAATCACAACAATGTCTATATTCTCACAACACACCAAAACCATCGACAGGTACGAAGATGGGTAGGACAGTGTGGATAGTCAATAACACTGTATTGGTTAATGGTAAGATTTGCTAGAGTCAAGAGTTATCCTTCAAAAAAAGGTTTTGGAAAAAGAAAGTGTAGAAATCTGCCAAGATGAGCAGGGTTAGAATAAATATTTGTCTTCCTGCGAAGGAACGACGGACTAGAATTCCTCCTTTCATTGTTCTATCTATCTCTTGTTGTCTCAGATTTCATTTCAATTGCAATATTGTGTACAATGTACTTACATAATAAAGGCAAAGAGCATAAACCGAATTTCCTTAATTTTGTTATTCCTTGTTGCCTTCCTGTCCTTTATATTTTCAATCTTTATTTTCTTTGTCATTCAGTCTTCTTGCCATCATTCGTTCTTCATCCTCCCCTTTTTCTTTCTTTTCTTTTCGCTCTCGTCCCTTCTTTCTCTCTTTAATTCTGCATTCTCTCCTTCCTTCCCTTTTCTTAAGCAATTTGAAACTTCACACACTGGATTTTGAAGAATAATTTTCAAAAAGTAGGTACTCACCCATTGAAGTCAACTTGAGTAGATCGTTGAATGGTTGATTGACTTCAGAATTTTCTTGAAAGTAGAGCATGGCCTAAGTAAGAGAGTGTAGTTATCGCCAATACTCATCTAATGGGATTCTGAGGCCCCGTTCACCCTGTTCCGTATTTGAATAAAAACGGAGAGGAAAATCTCCATTCTTGTGAAATTGTTCACATTGATCCACACGAAAAAGCAACAAGGATGAAGTTTAAGAAAACGCATTTGATCAGCGTGAACGCACAAAAACGGAGGTTTTTGAAAACGCTCCAATATTCAATGGTGAGGTTTACAAAACGGGAGCAATGTGAACGCAAAAACACGGATATTTTTCGCTGCGTTTTCGCTATCAGGTGAATCAATGTGATAGGACAAAAACGGATGCTTCCGTTTTCCCTCTGTTTTTGTACAAAAGCGGAGCAATGTGAACGGGTAGGCTCGATGCAACAAAGGATAAGTTCACACTGCTCCGTTTTCGTTTCTATCCGTTTTTGTCGATGAAAACGCTGCCAATTCACATTGCTCCGTTTTCAAATGAATACGCTTTGAAAACGAAAGGCGTTCACATTGCTCCAGCAAAACGGTGTTGTTAATCCCCTTGTCAAAACAAAGCCTTTTGTTGGTACCTGTCAAGAAGGCGCCAACCACGAGTTTGAATGCCATTGTAATCAACAGCCAAATAACAAGGGAATGTGAAGCTCTTTAAAATGTCTCCGTTTTGGCGTTCACACTGAAAACGGATCGTTTTCAAAACACACCGTTTTCAAATTTATGCGTTTTCATTAGCGTTTCCGAAAAGCTCCGCTTTCACAGCGGAGTAATGTGAACGCAAGGCCAAAACGGGTAAGTTTGCTCCGTTTTCATGTGAAAACGGAGCAGTGTGAACGGGGCCAAAAACAGCTACTAACAAAAATGGAGCAGTGTGAACGGGGCTTTAGCATACAAAAATGGCTGAAACTATTCAATTCAAACTCATAGCTTATCAGATACCCGCGTACAGAAACTTGATGGATTAACAATCTATGGGTTAGGATTGTAGAGCTGGATTCTTTTTTATTCATACAAAAATCTTACAGCATATCTTACATTCTACAAAACTTCCCTAATTACTTTACAACACTACAGGGACGACATCATGGGGAGCAAAAGACAATGACTACCCCATGGCCAATATATAAAGACAAGCAAGTTAATCTACCCACACATACAACAGACTATGAACGATTAAAGACTAATGGATACTGTACTAGATACAGCCCAATATTAGGTGTCCGGTTGCGATAATCTTTCTTTTTTACATTAGGTGTCAGCTGGCTTCTTCTGCAAGAACCAATCATTTGTACTAGGGACCTTTAGCAGCCAGGACGGTAACGCCAGCCTGAACGTCATCTTGTATGATACAAACTGAGCATAGTTGTCCACGTTACTTTCACATGTTCTAAATATTAATAAGACGAGACAAAATTTCCTTCTTCACCTAAGTACTTTGGAACCTTCTTTCTCCTTTTTAACTAAGATTTAAAACGATTGAGTTTCACTTTGAAGATCCAGATCTGAAGAACAGCACGTTAGAAATAGTATGTCCAAGTTGTGCAATTGAAAAGGACAACTTCGCAGACTCTCAAGGGAAGCAAATTCGAACGGACAACAAAGAGTCTTTTCAAGCCGAAGTTCGGAAACAAAGGTACATTTGCGTTGTCGTTGCAGTCGTCGTCCTAGTTGCTAAAGGTCCTTAGGGAACCAGGCTGGCTTGCAAAACTGTAGGTTCTCATACGCAGATACTTACCGTGTATGCATTCTTTGTTGACATACAGTAAGTCAGTTAGGCACGTATATACCAGACTCCGCACGGGAGTTGCCCCACCACCCTCCCCCCCTTCGAGCAAAGCAAAGATAAAAAGTTGATAATCTTATCTTATAAAAAAAACAACATTATCGACCCTAATACTGTTAAAGTTTCGAAAAATTTAGATACAACCCTCGAACTCTTTCTTTGGAAATTTAATCGATTTAGATGACATTGATAGAGAACGACAGAAGTGCTGTTCTGCCTTTCCTATGCCATGAATCAGCAACCACTTGTCGGATTGACTCAAACAAGGTCTCAAATTCTACAAATTGAGACAATTAAAGCAAATGCTCATCCAAAGCAGCTACGCAAACGAAAACAACTTTTTTAAGACACCCTTCAGTGTAAGCACAGGAGACGTTTGGGTCTTTCTAAACTTTGTCGTTAGTTCAGCGGAACGCATCGAATGGCTGTGAGGATGTTTGCTGTGTCAGTGTAGCAAGCTGATTTAAGGATGACTAAAGTAACCTGCTGTTATGTTGGGCATTTTAGTCTTAAAGGCTGTACTGCGTAACAACAAACCGAAGCAAGGCAAAGATATAGCTCTTATCGATTAGGGCGAAACGTACGACGACTCAAAACAAGTGTTTGGGCGAACAAGGAGGCTCCCAAAGGGGGTCACTGGAACCCTGAAGCTCATCGTTTGAAAGCTTGCAGCCCTGGAGCCCAAACAGTTCCCATGGTGGTTTTCTCGAAATTTCTCGAAATACTGCAAAATTGTCATTTCGAAATAAGTTTGTTTACATTACGTGATCCAGCCCCTTTAAAGAGCCATTAACACCCAAGTTCATTTCATTTCATTTAGGGAGGGTCGCCCTTCAACAAAGTTGTTTATCAAAGGGCCTTCCATTAAAACACTTACAATATAATAGAAAATAACAATATGTCAAATCAAATTACAAAGAAAAACCATAATATTAAAACCTATTTACAACATATAATTGGTAATTTACATTAGAAGAAGATATTTACAAAAAAAAGCAAATTACAATTTCAGGGCAAGGGTAGACTATGCAACTCCCGATCGACATGCCAACCAAGAGCAACTGACGACGGTAGATCCAGCCACTAGTCGCTCTGAACCGACCGGCCAGCCAGGAGCCTTAGCAAGCGTGCTGCAACTTTCAAAACTGTCTGAAAATTGAGTTTTGCCAAAAGCAGAAATATGATCGACACTACAGTAGTTGACATGAAGGAAAGTTCCATCTTCGTCATGAAATAGCCACAGTTATAAAATTTTATAAAATTGCAGAAATTTGGTCACATTGCATGTTCAAAATTTGATAAAGAGAAAGCGAGTTCATTTTAACACAAAGAAAAGAACTAGCCAGGATTTTGAGCTTTCTGCTAAGCATGCAGCAACCTTAAACAAATAATAGGCCAGCAGCCACTGAGGTTATAAAATTGTCGACATTTGGTCACATTACTTGTTTAAAATGCAACAAAGAGAAACAAAGAGCACAGAGAAGATTAAAGATCTTTCTCTCGGTTGCATCGTAATAGAAAGTACAACAACAGCGCATATGGCCTAAAAACAGGGCTGTGTGGATTGAATATGGCGAAGAGTTGTCATTAGTTTAGCGAAACGCATCGAACGGCTGAGCTGTTGATGTCCAATCGCATTGCAACAGTGCACCATAGTAGCGGCGCTTTCAACCTCAAAAATCGCGAATTTCTTTACGAGAATTTGAATCAGAGCATTCTAACGGATGTTGCGATAATCTTAACAGCAGGAATGAGATGGTCAAGGGAAAACAAATGAGAAAATATGACATATCAGAAAAGGTTAGTGCACGAAAATGAGAATCCTTGGGAAGGTGTGTCATTCATTCTTTCTAAGTAGGAATCGCGCAATAACACTCGAAAAGTGCTAGTTGATACCAGAAATGCATGGTTCTGTTAATGAAGGGAGGGCAAAACCACAGGGAATCCTGGTGAAGGGAAAACAAGCGAGATAATATGGCATACCAAAGCAGGTTGGTGAGCCAAAATGAGAATCTTTGCGAAGGCGTGTCATTTATAAGTAGGGATTGCACAATAATACTCCAAAAGTGCTTGTTGATGTCAGAAATGCATGGCTCTGTGAGGGCAAAACCACAGGGAATAATGGTGAAGGGAAAGCAAGTGAGATGATATGGCATACCAAAGCAGGTTGGTGAGCCAAAATGAGAATCTTTGCGAAGGCGTGTCATTCATAAGTAGGGATTGCACAATAATACTCCAAAAGTGCTTGTTGATGTCAGAAATGCATGGCTCTGTGAGGGCAAAACCACAGGGAATAATGGTGAAGGGAAAGCAAGTGAGATGATATGGCATACCAAAGCAGGTTGGTGAGCCAAAATGAGAATCTTTGCGAAGGCGTGTCATTCATAAGTAGGGATTGCACAATAATACTCCAAAAGTGCTTGTTGATGTCAGAAATGCATGGCTCTGTGAGGGCAAAACCACAGGGAATAATGGTGAAGGGAAAGCAAGTGAGATGATATGGCATACCAAAGCAGGTTGGTGAGCCA
Organism: Aurelia sp. 3 sensu Dawson et al. (2005); assembly: GCA_964020215.1. Taxonomy (NCBI): domain Eukaryota; kingdom Metazoa; phylum Cnidaria; class Scyphozoa; order Semaeostomeae; family Ulmaridae; genus Aurelia; species Aurelia sp. 3 sensu Dawson et al. (2005). The sequence continues at coordinate 2,359,825 of OZ026581.1, forward strand.
AAATGAGAATCTTTGCGAAGGCGTGTCATTCATAAGTAGGGATTGCACAATAATACTCCAAAAGTGCTTGTTGATGTCAGAAATGCATGGCTCTGTTTATGAAGGGAGGGCAAAATAGTAGGGAATAATGGTGAAGGGAAAACATGTGAGATAATATGGAGTACCAAAGCAGGTTGGTGAGCCAAAATGAGAATCTTTGCGAAGGCGTGTCATTCGCTCAGTTCAAATATTCATTGCGCAAATACGCGAAAAGTGCTACCTAAGGCTATATGTGCTTGAGTTATGTGCATGATTAATTTTTTCTGGAAATTTGTCGATGTTCAATCTGTTTGGAAATCTTTTGCATGATCCTTCTACTTCATTGTGCGTACATATTAGGGTGCATTAGTTTTAGCATTTGATTTGGACAGGGTAGTGTAGTAATATTCTTAATATCTAAACTTTTAAATCTACAGTTACTCTTAAAACAGCAAATGAATGTGTCTTTGCATTAATACAGTAAAGTCCCGCCTTTAAGAAACTGCATTATAAGAAACTCAGGCCTGCTTTCGCTGAATAAAATACCTCTTTACAAGAAACTATCCAGGCTGATTCTTGTTCAGTTTCTTATATAATGGTACATAGCAATGTTATAAGGCCTATATTTGAATATGTCTCCAAAAGGTCCCACTTCTCTAGAGACAAGAATGAAAGTTTCAAGCCCAAAGTGTTCTAATTTCAAGAAACAACCCTCAGTACTGGCTTAAACCATTGGATCCTCGCACAACAATGCATATCTCAAAAACGTTTTCTTAATAATTTCGACAGCTGTTTGAAATATAAAGTGTTTCTTATACCATGGTATACACACACCCTGTTTTGAAGAAGTATATCTTGACATAAGAAACCAATCAGGCTGTCCTTGTGTAATGAGTTTCTTAAAGGCGGGACTTTACCGTACTGCGTAATTGATAACTTGATACCACCTGAAACATGTTTGATAGCACAAAGATCTGCAGTGGAGGGCTAGTGAGGCGCCGTAGGCACAACTTATATAAGTTGATCATTGCATAGAATGTAGCCTGCGTAGAGGCTCAACTGGTCCTTTATCAGAGACGTTCCTCCTGGTCCTAAATCAGTCACTAAAGCTGTCCGCATGGTTCGAGGCATGCTCCTTCGCAGCGACTTTTCACTCTTTCTTTTAATTCTTGCGCATGCGTCGGATTTCGTAAAATGACTACACGTACAAACTAACACAAAACCAATCGCGAAAATAAAAGATTTGAACTTAGTTTAAGAATAACAGGATGTTAAGCAAAATGAACACAAATATGTAACACAAGGACTACAAAAGTCAGATCTGCAATGGGAACTAGGTGACCACGTGTCTTTTCCCGCTGTGGATGGGACAAAATACGTATAGTATGTTTAGTTTTAGGCTTCACTTGATATAGAAAACAATTCTGATTGGGAAGATGCTGCGGAGGAGCGTAGGGCTCGAGGCTAAATAGAAATGACGTCAAATGAAAATGACTTCTATTCACAGGAACTTTCGTCATGTATATTCTCTTCTCCTGACTCAAAATGATCTCTTAGGTGGTCTTGGCACTTGCGAAATAAAGCAACACTTTCCAGCTGATACATTAATTTACTTTACATGGCAGCACTTAGGTCGAAGTAGATGTCATAGATTACGTTTCACTACCCCGTGCGTACGGAGGATATCCTTGTTAAGCAGACTGACATGAAATCAAACAAATTGAATTTACATGACACAAAAACGAGGCAATACAGAAGCCCGCCACTCTTATCGGTTAGTCGCATCTTTCCCGCGAGTTTCCCGTAGCCTTGTATGATACGATACAAGGCCGCGTTTCTTGAGTCACGACAGCGACTGTTTTAGGCCCATGAGATTTACAGTAAACTCAAACGACATGACAGTAACAAACTGTGTTTGACTAAATGATACGAGTTAGAATTAGAAGCTATCAGGTAATAAAACTCATACTAACCTGTTTTGTCGTTGTACGGGAAAATATAAAGCCCTCGGTCTTAATGCACAGACCCTGCAAGCTCGGTCTGCACCTTTAAGATCTCGAGCTTTTTATTTTCCTGTACGACTCAAAACCGGTTAGTATGCGCATAAGATATGCAATTAATGAATTTAGTTACCCATAGAGCTCGGGGGAAAAAATTAGCAGCCTGAAAATTACTTCTGTTTACTGGAAACTTCGTAATGTCTTTTCTCAACTCCTGACCCTTCAATGATTTTGGTTAAGTGCTGGTAACAAAGCTTCCTAGAACGCTTTCCCACTGACTTTTTAATTGAATTTACATGGCAGCACTTAAATCGAAATAGATGTCATGGGCTAAGTTTAGCTACCCCCTGCGTTCAGAGGGTGTTCTTGCTACACAGAATGACATGAAATGAAAATGCTTTGAACTTGGGAGTGCACAGAGGTGGAGCTAAAAACGTTCATTTCGTTTTAGCAACATAAAGGGTAGTAATAGTAGGCCTTAACGAAGGCTTAAGGTACTAACTGCGCTCCCACAAAGCAACAGTAAAACTATTACGACACCCATGGCTTTTTTTGAAGTAACTTGTCAAATAAACTTAGCGCAAAGAAACAAGAAAGAGCGTTTTACATCCAAAACAGCATTCGCTTTTCTGAATGATTAAAGTGGGATTTGCGTTTTCAAAGTCACCCACAATGCTGAATCAATATTCGATTCCTTTTATCGCAGTGGTAATATCGTAGATTATATTCTTTTACTATCATAAGTTTTGAATATAAATCTTTATGTTTATCCCCACAAAACTTTCATTAATTGCACTCTGAGAACAAAGCAATTCTATGTAATGAAATTCTGCTTAAGAAACTTGAGTCAACTTTCTATCAGATGAATGAAATCAAGTTGATCTGTACAAATAATTTCCTTCCTGCATGCAAAATGAGACGAGTGGAGCTAAATTCAATGATGCTCTTACTGTCCAATGTCCGAACTAAACAGAAATAATTTACCATTGTTTTTGTGGGAGATTACTGTTTCGAAATGATCTTTTTCTTTACCTCGTTATTCCCTCGAGAGTTCAATTCACGCAAGCTCGTAGTATTCTTTACGAACACACTGATGTAAATGAGAGCAACCAGACAATTATCCATCTTGGCTTAAGCTCACAAAACAGCCTGGTTAATTTTCCCAAGACAGAATTTTTTATCAGTTGTTTTCTGAAGGAACAGGTACATTGTAAAATGAATTAAAGAGTATATTTAAACGTAGCTACCACTCGTTTTCTTTATTTATTTAGTTGAGCTGAGATTGGCTGTGCATGACGACCTCGCAAATTCACCTAAAAGACTATTTCTTGTCTCATTTCTCGGGAAAATTAAATGGTGAATAATTCATTTTCGTTTCCACCACGAAGTGGTGGATTAGAAAATGAAAATGCTCCAAGCAAATAAAGAAAACGGCATAAATGTTCTCTTAACTATGCCAGCACGTTTATTATTTATTTCTTAGCTATCGACAGCACAAGTTTAGTGACGAAACGTTCTATAACTTTTTCGATGCATAATCTTTCTGTGTGACTTTTAACATGGACTTGTTTACTAATTTAACAAGATTGTCATAAATGCTGACGGATTTGTCGATTGATAAATGAATACTTGATATAAATACGATGTTTTTCATGATGTCATCCGGAGGAGGGTCATTAAAACCATATGTTAAAATGAATATTTGGTAGGTAAAGTACTATACATTTGTAAGGAGATGGAGGCAAAGAAACAAAACTTTGAATCAGCACACTAAGGCCTTTAGAACTTATGTTCTCTTTAAGTATGCAGCTATCTTTTGTTCTATTTTGAAGGTGTTGTGGCGCATTGGTGTAACAATCTGACTTTGCAGCCAAAACAGTCAAGTCGAGTGGGTTCGATACCTGGTAGGCCCCTACCACTTAAGCGTCATGACAAGGGGTCGCAACTTGCAGACTCGATTAGCGCTTATTAGCTACTTCTGCGATCCCAGCGCTTAGCGCTAAAAACAGGAACTTTACCTAAACCTTCGCCTTCAAGCCAGACGCTGTAAACTTTGTCTTTAAGAATGAAACTAGCTATAATAGCTTTACCTTTGATAAATGAGAAGTGTAAACCTCTATCTTTGGTTAACTTTTATTCTTGCTTTGCAGTCCTTGGAGAGAGTCAGCAAGGGTCAAGATGTCCTGCATTCATTCATGATGCCTTGTTCTGCAATCAAATTCAATTCGCATTGATTGATATCTAAGTCTGACGTTAATTCCTGATGCAACTCGCATGATTCATTCTGTGACGCCTTGATTCGTCTGCAAATAAGAATGAGTCAAGAGGTTATTATGCGATGATGTATGAATTAGGATGTCAAGAAAACATGACTCAAATCGAAACTGCAAACACAGGTGTCAGACAGGCCATTTGATGATGAAGATTATTCTTGAGCAGAATGAAAATGAAAATTATTCTTGAGCAAATATGCTCTTTGAAAGAAGAAGCGAGAAACACTGGATTTAGATTAGTTTATTTTGTACATTTGTATATAGTAAGCTAGCTTTTATGTACAGAAATCGATGTAAAATAAGTTGACAAACAAACAAACTGAAGCAGCAAGACGCGACGCTATAGGCGACGCTGTATTTGATCAGCCACGAACTACACGGTGAGTCAAAACTAGTTAACATGCTTGGCGAGCTATGGAATAAAAATATGTAACTGATATTCAGAAATGAAATGTTAATTTATCAGTAAATGGTTAAATCAGAAATGAAAAACTTTGTTTGGAAAAATCACTCATCTTTTAGATCTAGAAATTAGGAGAACATTGCTATGGGGTTCTTACGGGAACGACAATTTCGTGTTCCATTCTGATCCATGATTTTCTTGCAATTGACATTAAAATTCTATTCCTGAAACTGACATTTGCATTGCATTTAGATTTCAATAGCAAGTAATTCACGGACCATAATTGAACGTAGCATTCTGGTCCCATCCACCCCTTTCCAGCACTTTCCTTGTTTTGGGGCCTAAAAGGTAAGTGATTTTTTTTACCAAACAAAATTTACTCATTTTAGTTAGCTTTTCACTGATAAATCAGCATTTCAGTTTTGAATATTGGCCGAATGACCTATATTCCACAGTACGCCAAACGCGTTGACATACTTTTGACCCCGGGGGGGGGGGTAACTTCAATAGGCGGGTGACGGGGGTGTGCCATTTGACGTCTGAAATCGCACCCTAAAATTTATAGATTTTTGCGAAAACGATATCCCAAAATTTACAGGCCACTGAAAATGTATACCCTAAGATTGTGACAGCCATCCAAAATTTTAACAAAGTAAGTGAAATTTGATCAAAATCAATACCCTAAAGAGTTATTTTTCTAAAATGACACCCCAAAATTTATGACTACTTGTCATTTTACTAAAAATGATACCCCAAAATTTATCTTCTGCTGGAAAACAGGCACCCCAAAAAATGGCACACCCCGTACCTTCATATATGGTAGTTACCCCCCCCCCCCGGGCTTTTGACTCACCCCGTGCATTTTTTCAGAAATTAATTGACAAGGAAAGGGCTATTCTTAAGGCCAATTTCCAGTCGGCGGAATTTTCCGAGCGGGCGGAATTTTAGACAATAAAAAGCTGTTCAGCCGTAACTATCTATTCAATGTCACAGCGACATTTTCTCCCACAAACAATGGAATTTCCGCCCGCTCGGAAAATTCCACTGACTGGAAATCAGCCTTTAATAAGTATAGCTATCATGCTAGTTTGATTGTCATGGCTTGATTAGCCTGAGCTTACAGTATTGACATATACCAGGTATAGAACTGATTCTAGCTGTAAAGTTATATCACACCACTGTTTCATTTTCATTTCATTTCATCTTTACCTTTTTATCCATGGTAGTTCATTTAATACTTATATACAGCTTTACAGGGTGTCATGCTAAACTAAAATTTGATAACAACCAAATACATAATCAAATCCTATTTACAATAATCTGTGACAACAAAAGAAAGAAAAATGAAATGAGTCATAACTTTGCTTTAAATTTTCTTCGAAATATGTGGAGGGACGAGGACCCTTTGACACCACTATGAAATCAAAGATTTCTGACTAGTGGATGTTCTCAGAAAGGTAAAGAAATGCCTTTTTGCGAGTTCCTCAGCTGACGGTAGTAGCTTCAGATGAACTCGTAGAATCCAATATAAGGACATAAAAATCAAGGCGGAATGTTATAGCATTTTCAGCCATGCATTACAACATTGACAGACTTTGCTTCAGAAAGAAATGTGGTCAGGATGTAGAAACCCTTTTGTAAAACGTAACTATGAAAGAACGGACTGTGTAGGATATAAAAGTAAAATACGATGTCATCACTTCATTAGCTTGAGATTAGCGTTGAGTAATCATGGAGAGATTACGGAAAAGATAGCAAACTTTGAATCACAATGTTGCCAGGCTAGAGAAACCCTCCTCTAAATCGTAGCAACGAGAGAAAGCTCTGTGTAGGGCATCAGAGTAAAATACGATGTCATCGTTTGATTAGCCTAGATTACAACGTTGAGAGATTACAGCATGTAAAACTGGTTCTAGTTGTAAAGATATATCATGTCACGATAGAATCCAACGCGGGATCATCAAAATAAGGTGTAATGTCATAGTTTGATTAGTCATGCATTAACACGTTGAGAAATCAAGGAGATATTGCAGAAAAGAGAGCAGACTATGCATAAGAAAGTAATGCTGTCAGGCTGGAGGAAACCTTTCTTAGATCGTAGCAACGAGAGAAAGCTCTGTGAAGGACGTTAGAGCAACTGAGATTACAGCGTTGAGAGATTACAGGATATAGCGCTGATTCTAGCTGTAAAGATATATCATGTCAAGGTAGAATCCGTCCATTCATCAATTCAAAACAAATGACAACAAAGCGGTGTTGAATAAGTTGAATAATCTTCTTGAATTGGAATGATATTCTTACAAAACCAAAGACTTCAAAGAATTACTTACCCACAACTAAGATTACCATAGACAACAATGTTAAAGTGCCTCCTATGGTGATCATTAATTCTTAGGCTTGTCTTCTTAGCTAAGCCGGACCTTATTTACTTCACATTAATATTTTACATAAACTTATCAAATTAATTATTCAAACATCGCCTATTCTTACTTAAGTTTTGTTACAATGATACGGGAATTCCATGCGTGCTCTACCGCAGAACTGAGCGAACCCCAGCGTACAATAACTTGAACATACCGAGACGAGTCTCAGAAATGTCCAGTACCGGCCAATGGTCCAGTAGTCCAGCTAGCCTAGCTCAATGTTGCTTTATCTTACTTAAGTTTTGTTACAATGATACGGGAATTCCATGCGTGCTCTACCGCAGAACTGAGCGAACCCCAGCGTACAATAACTTGAAAATACCGAGACGAGTCTCAGACATGTCCAGTACCGGCCAATGGTCCAGTAGTCCAGCTAGCCTACCTCAATGTTGCTTTATCTTACTTAAGTTTTGTTACAATGATACGAGAATTCCATGCGTGCTCTAACGCAGAACGGAGCGAACCCCAGCGTACAATAACTTGAAAATACCGAGACGAGTCTCAGACATGTTCAGTACCGGCCAATGGTCCAGTAGTCCAGCTAGCCTACCTCAATGTTGCTTTATCTTACTTGAGTTTTGTTACAATGATACGGGAATTCCATGCCTTCTCATTGTAAAATCGAACAAACTGAAGCTAGCCCTATATGACTCGGTACATACATTTCGCTGCAAGTACACTTAGACTGCCAGGGATCTTTATTCTGTACTCTTAATAATGAAACTTGTTTATATCTGTCGTTCATCAATCCTGTCAATCAAAGCCAAAAGCAAACCATCTGTCAGGATTAGGAGGTAAAGCGTTCACTTCGCTCGCACTTCAACACTGGCTGGGTCTTTGAAAGAAAAGGAAAGTTTGTCAAAACGGCTGAAATATTTCTTTAAATAATGAGACTGACTGTACACATTAGACCTGCTTAGCAGTAAACAATCAATCAATAAACAAATAAGCCAATCAGTCAATCAATCAATCAATCAATAGACCCATTTACGGAGAGAAAAGCATCATGGGTAATAGGGGCATATTTTGATTGTTCGAACGCATGTTTCAAGAAATTATTTCATGCCTCTCACCTCGGCGTACCATCCAATTCTGGCTCTTATTCGCTCAAAATTTCATCAAAGTTCATGGAAACAACACAGCACTTACCTGAAACACAGGACTTTGAAATTTTAATCACCTTTTCTGCATGGACTTTGCTAAATTTATGTGCTTCCTTCACAAACTGCGCCCTTCTTCGTGTTTCATACTCAATCACAAGTCTTTACCGGTAGACCCCGGCTCCTCTTTTCGATTGCCAGAACCATATACAACACTGCATTCGCTTGATTTCCAAAATGAAGGCCCCTCGCATCCTTATTTCAAGTTACAAAAAGTCTCCTTGCCGCATCTTTCTTCGTTCACAAAAAAGTACGGTTGTAATATTTCATTTGATGTTTTTGAGATTCTGCAAATTCTCAAAGCGATTCGAACGCACCTGAAACCCTTCTGAAACGGTCTAGAAATATTGAAATATTGTCAAACTTGTCACGGGGTGAGCCAAAGGGTAATCCAAGAAAGGGACAACGGGGGTAAATTTTCTGAAACAGATCTTATATTTATGTCGCCACTATTTTTATAGTATACTTAGTTGCTTAGAGAAGCTGCGTATAAGAAACTCAACAATCAGATCGCCAAGCATTTAGGAAATTTCAGTGACGGAAAACATATTTTAACAAACTATTTATTTTAGAGCTAATTCTTGGCGCGTTTTTTCTTTATTTTCACTCTGTATCGTAACTTTTCAACCGTACTTGAGCAGTGTGCAAACATTGGAAAGGCTTTGAAGTTTGTTTCGAAAGTAGATGTCACAATTGTTTGTGGAGCATTTAGAAAACATTTAAGAATCTTATGAAAACTCAAAATATGACAATTTTAGAAAATTTCAGTGGGATTAAATTCTTAGTTTCCCGTGAGCGAACAGAAAATGTATTCCTGTGAGTGAGACAAGTGGCTAGTTTGTAAACACCCCTAAAGGGCTTCTTCTTCCTAGACTAATGAAAGGTAGAAATTGAACGAGATATACATGAGAACATGGAACATTCTGAAATATTAAAGGAAAAGAATAAAGATTTACTGCAGCAACTACTGAAAATTTTTGAGGGGGACATGGCCCCTATGGACTCCCCTGGATCTCGATCCCCAAAATTCTGCTAAAAAATATGAAAGAGTAAAGCTGATGGGTCATTATTCAAAATTCTAATTTTTCAATCGTCAGATCACATCTTCAATGTAGATCCTAGCATTGACCGCCTTTGATATGTTCTTTTACATTTTTGAGTGACTCCTGCTTATTGTGTACCAGACTCTAGACACGATACTGCTGCATATCTGCTTCAGATGATGGGACTGATGAGGGTATTGCAAGGGTAAATTATGGGAATGCAAGGGAAGCAAGAGTATCTTCTATTTTTGTTGATTGTCATACACGTTTTTATACAAGAAACTTGGATCAAGCCATAGTACTGAAAGTTTCTTAATTGTTCAGGGTGAACATTGGTTGATTTTAGTACTAAATGTTTCTTAATTTGTTTCTTATTTTTTGAATGCATGAATTATTGAGGCCTCCAGGGGTTATGGGGGACAAGGGTACTTGCCATTTTTATTTATGGGAACATAGGAGCATCTCGCAATTTCTAGGTATAGGGAACAAGGGATCAAAGGAATGCTTTTCGAGGAAATGGGGAACATTCGGCATTTCTTTTTGGGGAGCATTCAAAAAAATTATTGGGAACAAGGCAGACTTTTTAGAATTTTTAGGGAACACGAGAACACAGACCCCTTGGGGGGCCTCATTATTAAAGGGTCTCAAACACTGCTACAGATATGTTACTGGACATTTAATGCCAGTGTTCTGTTATCCCAGGGGGGGTACTCCCTAACTTTCAATAGGGGGGGTCCGTGCCAATATTTGGGGTCCCAAAATTTATGTTAAATCAATATTTGGGGTCTGTGAATTACAATATGGACCAAAATTCAATATTTGGGGTCCACAAATCTGAAGACAGGAAGAATCGTGGAATTTGTCTTGCATTGACTTCACATGGAATGCAGTGTGACCTTGGAGTTGCGAATCATGAAATAAATGCTTTGGTATCATTCAAAAATTTAGAAAGACCAAGAAGCTCCAGTCAAGATCATTAAAAACATTATAGGAGTCCCGAAATAGATAACAATATTTGGGGTCCCCAAAACATCAGGCTTAATATTTAGGGGTCAGCAAAGAAATAGTGGCATGGACCCCCCCGTACTGAAAGTTAGTGAGTACCCCCCCTGGGTCTGTTATGCTCAAACAAATACTCGCATTTTTTATAAGAAACTAAGAATTTGAGCCAGTACTGAAAGTTTCTGAAAATTATCAGATTTTGAGTACTTTGGGTTTCTTACGAGTTTATTAAAGATTCCATAACAATCTTCATGTTCATGCCCTCATACTCAAGTACATCCCGAGTATTTATGGTACAGGCAACAAGTGAATTAAGCAAAACTATGTCAAGGATTTCCTTCGTAAAAATAAATGGTTGCTTAAGTTATATTTTCCCAGTACTAGAGTTTTCTTAATTTTTTGGCGATCTGAGAGTTGAGTTTCTTATAAGCAGTTCCTTATAAAATACGTGTAAACGGTTGGTTAATATTACTCAGTAATTAAGGCTTAGCGACACTTTCCTTGCATTTTACTTTCAAAAGTTTCTTTCTACTTCTCAGCCATAGTGCCAGAGTTTTTTGAAATTTTCGCTATCTTGGTACCAGTTTCTTATAAACCAGTTTCTTATAGATAAATGTGTATCTTTATGTCGGAGTCGGAGCATGTACAGAAACCCACCTCTCTTTACAATAAACTGATCCGAGCATCTACCACCAAAACTAATTGCTGACAGACGAATGTACAAAGAAAGTGAAGAAGATGAAGTGATGGAAAAAAGCAAAGCGTTCTGAATGTATTTTTCTATTATTGAAATTTCCTAAATGCTCGGCCATCTAAGTTGAGTTTTTGTAAGCAGATTCTCTAAAAAAAACTAAGAATACCATAAAAAAGTGGCGACAGAAATATAAGATCTGTTTCAGAAAATTTACCCCCGTTGTCCCTTTCTTGGATTACCCTTTGGCTCACCCCGTGACAAGTTTGACAATATTTCAATATTTCTAGACCGTTTCAGAAGGGTTTCAGGTGCGTTCGAATCGCTTTGAGAATTTGCAGAATCTCAAAAACATCAAATGAAATATTACAACCGTAGTTTTTTGTGAACGATGAAAGATGCGGCAAGGAGACTTTTTGTAACTTGAAATAAGGATGCGAGGGGCCTTCATTTTGGAAATCAAGCGAATGCAGTGTTGTATATGGTTCTGGCAATCGAAAAGAGGAGCCGGGGTCTACCGGTAAAGACTTGTGATTGAGTATGAAACACGAAGAAGGGCGCAGTTTGTGAAGGAAGCACATAAATTTAGCAAAGTCCATGCAGAAAAGGCGATTAAAATTTCAAAGTCCTGTGTTTCAGGTAAGTGCTGTGTTGTTTCCATGAACTTTGATGAAATTTTGAGCGAATAAGAGCCAGAATTGGATGGTACGCCGAGGTGAGAGGCATGAAATAATTTCTTGAAACATGCGTTCGAACAATCAAAATATGCCCCTATTACCCATGATGCTTTTCTCTCCGTAAATGGGTCTATTGTTCAGTGGAGAGTCTGATCGTTTGGCTATCCCCGATCAATGCCCATATCAACATCGCTTAACAAGGCTGAACAACAGTCAACAGTGAAATGTTCAGAGAAATGTCCAGTGAAATGTTCAGTGAAATGTTCAGTGAAGAGCAGTCAAATGTTCAGTGCAATATTCAGTGAAATGTTCAGTGAAACGTTAAGCGAAATGTTCAGTGAAATGTTCAGTGAAATGTTCAGTGAAATGTTCAGTGAAATGTTCAGTGAAATGTTCAGTGACATGTTCATTGAAATGTTCAGTGAAGCGTTCAGTGAAATGTTCAGTGAAAAGTTCAATGAAATGTTCAGTAGTTTGGCCACGCCTTCACGTAAAGGTAGTCTACTTGTTCAATGAATCACTGAATCTATCAATTCAGTCACTCAATAATTAATAAATCGTTCAATGAAGAAGCTGCTGGATGGCGGAGAAAGTAACGTGTAATTGTTTCTAAAGGGAGTGTGCAATGGTAAATATGCTTCTCTATAAATAGAACAAAGAGAATGCGCAAACACAGCATTGTTTCTTTAGCTATCGATCATTAACAACACGCGTGTGGGCCATCAATTTCAATGGGCTATATTTAGATTTTTCTGCTCTGTGCAAATGCAGGCTTATATCCTTGCACAAACCCTTTAAATGGTACGAAATAAACTTTATATAGCATTACAGAAATATAATTCAGCATTCAGTTCATAGCATAAGGGATCTGTTAGAATCCTTGGTGATAACCATAGGTGATAGAAGGAAAATCAATCAATCAATCCAGCCATCAATCAGTCAATCAATCAAATAACCAATCAATCAAATAACCAATCAATCAATTGATCAATTAATTAAGCAATCAATCAAAAATACAAGCTGCCATTCATATGTTACCTCACGTCTAGTTCATTCTTACCCCCTGCAATATATTATGCTTTTACATCAATTCAGACCCACACAAAAATGAGACAAACCAGAGGGCAATTCCTTCATCAAGAGTGACGTAAGTGAAGAGGACTCCATATGGGCTGCTGCACAGGCGTCAAGGTCACATGACCTACTTCATCAACCGTTTCCCTGAAGAGTATTACGTGATCAGTTTTAAATCGAATACAAAACGAATCTATTGCACTGTTTCCATGAACAAAGGATTCATACCAAGCAGTGTCTATTGTGCTGGTTCGACAATCATGAAACAAAGGCTCCTTCACAGTCCAGCTAGTAGATTTTAAAATGTTTTTCCTTTGATTTAAAGCGTTATATAACTAATATACCATTGCTCAGTATTTAAACAATTCTGTTTAAACTTGATTCTTTGACATCCATTTGATGTGCGCTACAGGTTCATGAGTACCCACAGCGAACCCGCAGTGAACCTGCAGCGATCCAATATCTCTTCTTTGACTGGTAACCGCACATCCCGCAGGGCATCCGCGATGACTTACAATGAAGCAAGATTACATTCACCTTCTTGCCTTCAATCAAACTGATCCGAAATGTATATCATAAAGTTCAGGACTAAGAGACATGAAGTTAGGTTTTCAGAAAGTCAATTAAATATATCATAAGTAAAGTAAAGTTCTCCACAGGTGGACATGAGGTTGGCTAGTTGCAGCTCATAAGAGATTCTCAAAATGCGAGTAATTAAAGGATCACAAAGACCATCAGCCTTTGCCATCGTTTGTTTTTGTTTTTATGAATTTCGTACAGTCACTTATTCTAGAAGCTGTGCAGAGCACGTGGTCAGCTTAGCGCCAGGGGTGGCGCCATAAATTTTCCGATAGGGGGGCTGGAGCTTCCGACAAGGGGGGCTAAAATGACTGCAAAATTGTGCTTTCGAGCGTTATTTTGCCAAATTTCCTCCGACGAGAGCCGAAAATTTCCTCCGACGGGGGGCTAGATGTCTCCGACGGGGGGCTGTAGCCCCCCTAGCCCTCCCCTGGCGCCACCACTGCTTTAGCGCAAAGCATGCTAGTCTTTGTACTCCCTGTAAGAGCATGAAATCAGCAGCGATAGGACAGCTAGTGTGTATCAGTGTGAAATACTTATCAGTAGCAAGCCATCTTGACGTCTTCTTTTCTGTGTGTTATGAGCCTATTTTATCTGATATTGAGCCACTTGATCGATGTTTCGTGATTTTAAAAACTTCAGTAGTGAAACACTTTAAAGTGCAGGTATACTTTCAATGTTAATCTCCAGCCTTGAGAAACATAGGTCTCAAATCTTGAAAAAGCTAGGTGTAAAATTCTATGATCTATTTCTTTGAACTGAACGGCTTCAGAAAAACTTTAGCTGATTTACTGTACATCTGCCGTTGGGCTTTTCTGAAATCTTCAATATCTTAAGAAGTACAATGTTTTTCTTTTTTAAGAATTCAAGACAAATTTTGCAAAAAAACTTAAAAAGATCAAACAATTTTCAAGAAAACCATAGTTTATGGATGTCTGAAACATGGTATCAAGCAAAACTCTTTCACTCTCCTGGTTTATGATTTAAAAATTTGAAGTCATCCTAAAATGAGCTGAAATATGAAATAGGCTGTATTTTCGAGAAATATACAAGATTTCTGAAAAGTGTAACGGTAGAGTTATGGAAAAGTGGCTAAAGCTCCTTTCAAGTCATTCGATTAAAAGAAATAGGTCATAAAATTTCACACCCGCCTTCTTACACCGATTTAAAGATTTGGAGCCTATGCTAGCTTGAGATAACACTAGTATTTTAATTTGAGATTGCCCGGTCAGAGAACTCATGAAAGTGTGAGTAGAGAATTGAAAAGGAGTCATAACCATGAACCTCTACCTCTACAGAACAAAGCATTTGGACGGCATTGTTTCTACCGATTTCGGATCTCTTGTGGTGAGCTTTCCGTTACCTAGCGTAGACAAAATATCAAGGTATTTTCATCCAACGAGAAGGAATCACGACCGATATCAGCAATGATTGCATAGGGGCGAAGAATTAAAATTTTCCGACGAAAAACCAATCAAAAACAACAACAACAAGAAACGTTGTAGGAACACACGTTAAATCTATGCATTACATGACCGAGCTAACTGCTCAGTAATTACAACTTGTCATTACAACCCAAAAGTCATGTAGGCAAAAGACAGTGACGTTTCGCAGTTGAATCCAGTATCAATGACAGTCTTGTAAAAAAATGGAGTTCCACAAGGATCCGTTTTAAGTCCACTGCTGTTTAATTTATTCACAACGAAACAGCTTGATTCGACTTGATTCATTTGATTTCAAACTTTTAAGGAGGATAAACCCTTCCGCAAATGCTGATTTTCAAGGAGCCCTCCTAACCCCTTGAGAATCAAATGATCACAATTACAGTCCAAGACCCGAATATGATGAAGTAATTGGTCTGCACATTACAATGAGCATATACTGTATCTCATTGCTCATGTTGTTTTGTATAAGTACCCGTTGACAGACTGACACACATACTAATGAGAGGGTAAAATGGTGACCAACAAGCCACAGGATAAACTTTGGTCTTCAAAAATAAATTGAAGTGAGCTTCATGCCGTGAACTAATTTACAAGCAGAGCATTAGGCATTAATATTGTTTTACTATAATTATAAAGACACCAGGGTGCCTGTCGACAGAATAGAATGATATTAGACTTTCAAATTATAGCAACTAAGCTCATTTTGGGCATACGTTTAACTCAAACTAGAATAGATTTCCGTGAAAAGAATCATGCTTTAGATAGAAGTAATGAGAGGGAGGTATCAAAGAATGATTGAATAATATTATCGCGAGAATCTCCTTGACACAGTCTATCTCAGACTCATACTTTCGCTTTGTTGACTCCATTGATACCATTGCAGCTCTATGGAGGTGTCATGCAAGTTTCATACTGTATTCGGGACGAAAATATTTGTCTGTTGTTCCAAAACTATTCGGATACGTGTGGAGGCCTAAAAATGTAGAATCAAAAACCTAAATTTGTAATCCTTGGAAATGATCTGGAGATAGATTACGTAGAAGAGCATTCATCAAAGAAGGATTTGGAAGGATACCAAAATACAGAACAGCCTAACGATGTTCGGGGTGAATAAATGTTTCAATTTTTCATTTTGTGCAAGGCTCGAGGCTGATGTTTGATCTGGCCAATCAACCATGATTTATGACTATGATATAATGGAAAGTACATTGACAGGGCAACATGAGAACGCTAGTACAGTGTCGCGGAGAGCCTAGAGAAATCTGGGGTACTAATTCATCTCTCATGCCACGTGGTATATAGCACCTTGTACCTATAATTTTTTTTCAGTATCTGTATTTATTGTAATATTAATTTTTATGTATGTGTAGCGTTTTGTAGTTGTTAGTCTTGTTGCATGTCTTTATGTTAAAGGCCATAGGGTTATCATTGTCCCTTGCTCCTCATGGCATCGTCCCTGTAGTGTTGCATAGTTAATCTAATAGTATAGTAGAATGTAGCCTTGTATCGTAATATTTAATTCATTCATTTCATTCGTTCATTTCATTTATTTAAGGAGGGTTGTCCTTCGGCAAAAGCCGTTTTTCAAGGGGCCCTCCATTAAAAACTTTATTATTATTATTACAAGAATACCAAAGAAAACTACCCTAATCTAATTACAATGAAAACCATACTATTAAAAACCTATTTGCAAGAAATGATCATTTACATACATACTAAAAATGAAATAAAAGAGAGTAAAACGAAAACGAATCCGGAGTCACTGACAGAGGCAGACCCCGCAGCGCCAGCACCAGCCGCCCCCAAGCGACAAGACATCCCAGAGCGAACAGCGATCAAACCATGACCGCTATACGCCCCGAGCCGGCCCGCCACCCCAGGACAACCAGTGCCACCACCGCAGGTCCCACCCCTGCAGTTATCGCTGAACAGACTTTGTGAAACTGTTTAGGGACGATGCCTGCTTTGACTAATATGTATGGAGAAAATGATAATGAAGGTGTTAGAATCATCATACGGGAAAATTTCATATGTGCTAAGTTCGAAGCCTGTGCATATAGGCATGTTTGATCTGGTCACTGATTTATATAATGAACAGAGCAGCGACAAAGACAACAGAGGCCTGTACACCGTCAAAGAGCCTAGCGCAATGCGTGGTGAATGAAGGCATTGGAATCATTATGAGGAAAACTTTCGCTAGCGTTAGGTTCGAGGCTGATGTTTGATCTGGCCGGCTAACTATGATTTATATAATGAACAGAGCAGTGACAAAGACAACAGAAGCCTGAACACCGTCAAAGAGCCTAGCGCAATCCGTGGTGAATGAAGGCATTGGAATCATTATGAGGAAAACTTTCGCTAGCGTTAGGTTCGAGGCTGATGTTTGATCTGGCCGGCTAACTATGATTTATATAATGAACAGAGCAGTGACAAAGACAACAGAGGCCTGTACACCGTCAAAGAGCCTAGCGCAATCCGTGGTGAATGAAGGCATTGGAATCATTATGAGGAAAACTTTCGCTAGCGTTAGGTTCGAGGCTGATGTTTGATCTGGCCGGCTAACTATGATTTATATAATGAATAGTGCAATGACAAAGACAACAGAAGCCTGCACACCGTCGAAGAGCCTAGCACAATCCGAGGTGAATGAAGGCGGCGTTGGAATCATCGTGAGGAAAACTTTCGCTAGTGTTAGGTTCGACGCTGATGTTTGATCAGGCCGATTAACTATGATTTATATAATAAACAGTACAATGACAAGGACAACATGAGAAACCCTGTAGGTTGTCAGCCCTTTCATCTGTTCCTGGGAATCAATCGATAGTAACTGCGCATAACACAACGAAACGCAAAGGGAAGCCAGTTGATTTATTACAAAGAAATCTCTTAGCAAAGAAGCACTCACTTTCAACTGCGAAGACCCCGCAGAGGTTTTGTATTCTGATAAATAACATTCGGCATCGTACAAAGGAATCCGAAAACCGCGCTCTATTGTCACCAGTAGGGCATAGCTATTTGCGCAGTTGTGAGGGACACATCAAAGCCTCTTTATAAAAGCAAGTTTGTATATCTTGGCAGAAAGTCTTATGTTGTCAATGTAAGAAATCGTTGATTCATAGTGACGGGTTTGTTTAAGTCAGCCGAAATAAAGTCATTCTTGGAAAGCAAAACACAAAAGAATTGCTTGGTTTTTGCAATAGCAACTGTTGCTGTAACGTTAAATAATGGTCTAACTACTAATTATTGTCTCCAAGGTTCTCTAATATGGTGCCAATTAAGTAGGATTACGATCAATATTAATGGTCTTTAAATTATGCAGAAACTTTGTAAATTGAATCAGGGCTCGAAGCATGCAAAGAAAAATCATACTCTTCTGAGCATGAATAGAAATGTAATTTGATTGTGGAAATATTGGTAATTCAACCAATCAGGAGTCTTGTTTGCTCATCGTCCTCGAATCTCAATCCTACATCACCTTCCTTCGTTTCGCCATCCAAATAAAGCACCACAAACCAATTCTGTCAGGATAATATAATGATGGTCCGGAAGAGCATGGCCACCGAGAGGGGGAGCAGGAGGGGCCATTTGCCGCGTGGTCTCAGGGTCCGGGGGCCTTACAACGTAAGGTATTCTTTTGCTTTGTACCCGCTTTATTCGCAAGGGCACATTTGCCTCATTAACGTCGGATTTACGATGGCTTAATCTTTTTTCAAACGCTTCGTGATCTTGTTCAATGAAAAACACTGCAAGTCTCAAAATGATCTGGATGTCAAAAATTGCCAAATTAAAAACAATAATAAATACGTACAGTTCAAGCCATTAAGATCAAGAAGGAGATGCAATAATCGATTGTACAATCATTTTGGACTTTCAAAGATTGTATGCCTACGCTGACACTGAGGATACTGAAGCTAAAAGAGTCCGTACGTTGAGATATGCTCTTTGCAGCCTCTCGACCATTGAATTCACGGGGGAGGGGTGGGGGGGTTCTTCCATAGCAAAGGTACCTGGGAATGTGCCGCCCCCAAGGGTATACTTTTTCGGACTTCTAGTCTAGCCAAGAGTGTACTTTTTGACAATTTTAGTCGAGTTAAGTCTAGGCAAGGGTATGCTTTTTGGCAATTTTGGTCAAAGCAATGTCAAAATTCGGTAATTTTTGAAAGAACTTAACATTTTATGAAAAGTTTGGTCCAGAAAATTCGAATATTTGGCAATTTTTGTCTAGAAAACGCCATCTCAGAACACTTTTGATGGAAAACTTAGTCTAGCCAAGGGTATCATATTCGGAAATTGGTCTAGCAAACGGTTACATTTTGAAACTGTGGGCGGCACCCCCCTACCCGAAATTTCGCCGAGAACCCCCCGTGATTGAATTCTAATTTGATGCCATGGTCGCAGTGTGTTGAGCGATGGGGATTATGGAGGTGGAGCTGTAGCGGAAGATGTTGTCGTTGTTGTTCTCTTGGCAAGGGTTTCTGTTGCACAGCCTTATCGCCTAAGTTGGCCTGACTAATAATGTGAACAAGGCTCTGGTATCTTTCAGTATGTAAATCGTTGATTTGCTATTTCTTGTATTTGCAAATCCAGTTTCATGTTCTTTATGTTAATTGCCATGGATTTGTCATTGTCTTTACTCCACTTGGTATCTTTCTTGTCGTAAACTTGTTCAAATGTAGTGTCCAAAGTAGTTTTTTGTTATAAATTTTTTAGAAAATTGTTATAAAATTGAATGGAAAAAACCATTGAACTAATGGCGGGAGAGAATGGAGCGAGAAACAAGTAACGCTTTCGAGTCACACAGTAGACTGATGACGATGAGTCCCTTGTATCCCTGCGGTAAACCTTGCGCCATCATCAAGTCAGAGAGCACAGGGAAACAAGAAACTCATCGTCATAAGTCTAATCACACAGGTATTGCTTTCAATAAAATCTACCTATTCTAACTCATTAAAGCTGCCGGAACAGCGAAAGTAAGGATTTTTTAAGACTAAACTCAGATCAGCAAAGCTGCATTGAGAATATCTCCGTGACAGAAGAACATTGAAATCAAGCTGATTTTAGTGCTTGAACAAACAAAGAATAATCCTATGGGACTGTGATGTCTCATAAGGTCATGATAATAAACATTAATAACCAATGGATACGGATCAGAAAATAGATCTCGACCATAGATACTACGCAAAACTTTAAGCTTTGCATGTTTGACCTGAAGAACAGCTACTGAGGAAATTTTGAGAACTGTATAGGCCCATTTCCACTTCATTCGCAATTCGCAAATCGCATGCGATCCTTTGTTTGAAATTCGCGTGCGAACGTTCGCAAATCGCATGCGAACGTTCGCAATGCGATTTTGACCTGTTCGCAATGTTTGATTTCTTGCGAACGTTC